>JAODAL010002534.1:0-193685 GCA_025379985.1 Phyllomedusa bahiana | reverse complement strand
AGTCTAAAAGTTTTTCTGTATGATAGATAGCTAAATGTTCTTTAGGGTTTTTTGGGCGTAGTGTTTTCCCCCTTTTTGCAGAAAGGTTGCCGCTGGTGGCGGTCTGGGTGAAATTTAAAATTACATGGTGCCGCACCCTCCCAGTGGCCCCCAGGTTTGCATACGTTTTTTCGAAATTTTTTTTGGTGCAGAAACTATTTATATTGGTGTACATTGATTTTAATTTGGGAAAAGGAAGGGGTCTTCCATTTTGGTTTCTGTCCCCCCCCACTCTAAAGGCTGTCAAAAAGGGGGCATTTTGCGGTTGGGTTTTTTTTTTTTTTCTCTCTTAAGGGAGGTGGGTGCCCCAGTGAGGGGCCTGTTTGGGCTCATTGAGGGGTAAAGATGGGAAGGGAAGCCCATTTGAGACCACTTGAAAGTGTGGGCGCTTAAACATGTTTGACATGATATTGAACCGGAGTCTAAAGTTTTTTCTGTTTTTTTAAAACGTGCACCATGTCCCGTTGGAGTAATGCTGAGGGGGGGTTTTGTTGTTTCAGGGCCCGACAGTATAAGGGAGAAAAATGTTCCCACTGGCATCTATCCCCCTTTTAATGCACCCCCATGACCCTTTTTTGCTTTGGCACTGCTGTTGCACAAACTCCCTACAATTAAGTTTACGCCCCCAGGATTCCCAAGCCCTTCTCCATGTCCTTTTACCCCCCCTTTTTCCATTTAACAGTGTCGTGTAATGGATTTTCTTCCCCATGTGAACCTTGCATTTATCATGTAAACCTCTCTGCAACTTCTCGCCAGGGCCCCTAAATTTTTCCAGATTCCTTGTAATAACACATTTTCCCTATTGTGTTTATTACTTTTCAGAGTTAGTATCGTCTCAAGTTTGAATTTTTTACTGTGCATCCTGTGAAAATCATAATACTTAAATTTAAAAAGGGGTGAGCCCCAATATGGCCTGTGGGACCCCACTATAAAAGGGATCCAGTGATATGTACCTTAATTTCCACCCTTTTTTTCATCTCTGAGCCCGTTGCTTACCCACTTTCACCATTTTCCCCCCTCCCAAACATTTCATTTTATTCCAACCTTTTTTGGGCACCGTATCAAAAAGCTTTTGAAAAATCTAATATTACATCCAAGCCCACCCATCCCGTCTAGCACTACTTCCCCCATAGAAGCATGAATTAGTCTGACAGGACCGATCCTTTTATAAACCCCTAAGGAACGGATTATACATTTTTTTCGTGAGAAATCCCGGATAGCACTCTGAGAAATCCTTCAAAAATTTCACCACAACAGAGGTTTCTTACCGGCATATAGTTTTTCCCGGATCCCTTTTTTACCTTTTTGAATATTGGGAAACCCCATTTTGCTCGCCAATCCTTGGGGGCAACCCCGTTATTAGACAGTCCATAAATATTAAGAATAGGGGCCTATCTATGACATCACTTAACTCCCTTAGGACATGTGGGTGTATGCCATCAGGACCTGGAGATTTGTCTATTTTAATCTTCTTAAGACGGACCTCCACTTCTTCCTGGGTTAGACATGAAACTTTTAAGTTGGAGTTTACCTCATCCCTCTGTTCAACAGGAAGGTCATCCTCCTCGGTAAGTACAGTGGAGAAAAAATTGTTTAATAGGTTTGTAGCAATTTTTTATGTTTTGTAGCAATACGTTTTTCTGTCTCCAGCTTTGCTTCCTTTATCTTTATTTTACAAACTTTATTTTTTTCCCTATAGCTTCTTAGCGCCTCTTCACTACCCTCCTGTTTTAGTAGATGAAACGCTTTCTTTTTGTTATTTGCCTCTTTCACATCCCTGTTGATCCAAATTGGGTATTTCTGTTTCTAATTATTTTATTACCATAAGGTTTGTAACATAGCCAAAATATTCAAAAGCACTTTTTTACTACTTCAGAAACATGTAAACAACATTCAGAGCTTATTTCAGCTATAAACCGAATCAATAAACAGCATTCAAAGGTTTCTCCAGCAAGTATAAGAAAATAGAGTCCATTCAGTTCCCACATGGACTCAAACTGTATGGACTTGATTTTCTTATCCTTGCTGGAGAAACCTTTGATTGGAGGATGGACGTATCACAGGTTCAATTAATTATTGATGTGGTTTATAGCTGAAATAGCTCTGCATGCTGGTTACATGTTTCTGAACTAGTAAAAAGTACTTTTGAATATTTTGGCCACGTTATCTACTTGCTGAAAGGCAAAATCGGGTTTGAATGAAGCCCAATAAAACGTGGCACTATTAATACGTTTGTGCGAAGTGTATAATGCGTCTGAATGTATGAAAGTGTTTATTGTGCGCTTATAAATGGTGTCTAAAGTTCGACATCCCTCGCCTTGGTGTTTGGCACATTACAGAACTTAGGCGCATTAGTAATGAGCCAAATATGTGTAAAGGCTTATAGATACATTGGGGAAAAAAAGTATTTAGTGATCCACCAATTGTGCAAGTTCTCCCACTTAAAAAGATGAGAGAGGCCTGTAATTGACATCATAGGTCGACCTCAACTATGAGAGACAAAATGGGAAAACAAATCCAGAAAATCACATTGTCTGATTTGGGAAGAATTTATTTATGGTGGAAAATAAGTATTTGGTCATCAACAAACAAGCAAGATTTCTGGCTCTCACAGACCTGTAACTACTTATTTAAGAGGCTCCTCTGTCCTCCACTCATTACCTGTAGTAATGGCAGCTGTTTGAACTTGTTACCAGTATAAAAGACACCTGTCCACAACTTCAAACAGTCACACTCCGAACTCCACTATGGTGAAGACCAAAGAGCTGTAGACCAACGTAACAAAGGCTAACATTAGTAACACATTACGCCGCCAGGGACTCAGATCCTGCAGTGCCAGACGTGCCCCCTGCTTAAGCCAGTATATGTCAGGGCCCATTTGAAGTTTGCTAGAGAGCATCTGGATGATCCAGAAGAGTATTGGGAGAATGTCATATGGTCAGATGAAACCAAAGTAGAACTGTTTGGGAGAAACATAACTTGTCGTGTTTAGAGAAGAGAGAATGCTGAGTTGCATTCAAAGAACACCATACCTACTGTGAAGCATGGAGGTGGCATCCTGATGCTTTGGGGCTGTTTCTCTGCAAAGGGACCAGGATGACTGATTCGTGTACATGAAAGAATGAATGGGGCCTTGTATCGTGTGATTTTGAGTGCAAACCTCCTTCCTTCAGCAAGGGCATTGAAGATGAAACGTGGCTGGGTCTTTCAGCATGACAATGATCCCAAGCACACCGCCAGGGCAACGAAGGAGTGGCTTCATAAGAAACATTTCAAGGTCCTGGAGTGGCCTACCCAGTCTCCAGATCTCAACCCCATAGAAAACCTTTGGAGGGAGTTGAAAGTCCGTGTTGCCCAGCGACAGCCCCAAAACATCACTGCTCTAGAGGAGATCTGCATGGAGGAATGGACCAACATACCTGCAACAGTGTGTGTCAACCTTGTGAAGACTTACAGAAAACATTTGACCTCTGTCATTGCCAACAAAGGATATATAACAAAGTATTAAAATGAACTTTTGTTATTGACCAAATACTTATTTTTCACCATAATTTGAAAATAAATTCTTTCCAAATCAGACAATTTTGATTTTCGGGATTTTTTTCTCATTTGCCCATCAGGGTTGGGGCAGGGGTTAAATGATTAATTATCGAAAAAGTTAAAAATCGGCAGGGTTTTTTATTTTAGATGGGGTTTTTTTTAAGATCCCCCAAAATTTTGGGGTAAAAATCGGGCCCAAATCTATTCCAAAATCGTCCCCTTTTCCCAGCCTTCCTGTAAATTTTTTGGCGGCCACCCAAAACCGCTTAGAAAATTTAGAGCAGGGTGGGGCTGTGTTTTGCGACGTCAAACTGGGAGGTAATTTTTGCATTGGGCTGGAAAAAACCACATCCCCCCCTTTTCGTTTACATAGAACACCCTTTCCCCTGTTCATGATCAGTGTTTTTCAGTGTTTTCCATGGGGAAAGGGGGGCACTGGGTCTCTGTCCTTTACAAATTTTTTCTATTTTTTCACAACGGGGACCAGCTTGTTTTTAAACCCTGTGAACTTTAAAGAACTTGGGTGAATTAAAAAATTTGCATTTTTAAAATACTTAGGCTGAAAATTTTTTAAAGGGAGCATCAAGCCCTGTAAAGCCCACGGGAAAACTGGGGGGGGAAAGGGGTTAGAGGGGGGCCAAAGGCGAAAAACAGAAAAAGCTCTTTAAAGGATACTGGATTTTGGGGCCCACCCCCAAAACTTGGGTTTAAAACTTTTTGCATTGCAAGGCTTTTTTAACATTTTTTTTCCGGGTTGAAAATATTACTTGTTTTTTGGGCAGCCTGAAAAAAAAATTTTTTAAAAACCCAACCTTTTCTAGTAACTGCATTTGAAAATTTTTAGTGCAAAACTCCACTTTTTTTAAACCCTAAACATTTCAATAGGTTTTTTTTTAAATTTTTGCCCAGTCCACCCTTTTTGTTTTAGAGCACCCTTTCATTTAAAATTTTAAAATAAAGCAATTTTTGGGCACCGCAGGTGTTTTTTTAGGGGGGCAAAAAATAACGTTTATTATGCGTATACATTTCAGATAGGGGGGGGGGGTTTTTTTTTTAAATTTTTGGGCCCAGTCCCTTTTTTTTTTAAAAAAAAGGGGGGGCCCCCTTGCACTTTTTTTGAATACACCCAATTTGGGGGTCGTTCCCCGCAGATGTTTTTTTAGGTGCAAAAAATCCCCTTTTAATTAAATCCGAATACTTTCAGATACGTTTTTTTCACTTTGGCGCAGCCCCCTTTTGTTGATAGAGGCACCTTGCATTTAAATTTTTTGAATACAGAAATTTTTTGTCGTCACCGCAAGTGTTTTTTTTTGTGCAAAAAAACATTTTAATTATCCGATACATTTCAGATACGTTTTTTTTTCCCCCTTTGGCGCAGTTCAGCTTTGTTGATAGAGGCACCTTGCACTTAAATTTGAATACAGAAAATTTTGTGGGCCCCCGAAAGGTGTTTTTTTAGGTGAAAAAAATCCATTTTTATTTTTCCGTATACATTTCAAAATTTTTTTTTTCACTTTTGACCAGTCCATTTTTGTTGATAGAGACACCTTGCACAAAAATTTTTAAATACAGCAATTTTTTTTTTGTTTTGAAAAAATTTCAGAATATTTGTGATTTGCCGTTTTTTTAAATAAGAGACTTTCCAAAACTTTTTCCATAGCTTCTAAAAATTTTTATTTTTCCCTGAACAGGACAAAATGCAGGTGGAAATTTCGAGCAAAGAGGGGGTAGGACAGGGAGGAAGAGGTACAGAGAAGGGGCCCTTCCAGTGCTGGCGATGACACGCATGCCAGGGGGAATCGGGGTTGCAGGGAACCGTCGGGCCCTTTCCCTTGCGGGTCGGGGGCCCCTGTAAAAACTCAGTAACGAACAGCGTGGGCAATCTGTTTTCAGGGGGAAAAATGCAACCTGCACCCAAGCATCCTTACCTCCTCATCCTCCCAGTCCGGGCCCAAAAAATGTCGTCTTTCAGCATCTTTCAGCACCGTCCAACATGAAGCAAAGGGCGCCCAAATTTAACCCTCGTGTACCCACCACTTTTGGAAAAATCCTTTTTCCTAAAGACCTCTTTGATGACAAAAAGCGGGTTGGGGTCAGAAGGCATTTTAAAAAAATAAGAGGCCAAAAGAATGATTTTGTCTGCTCGGACACCCAAGCTGAGGGCCATAAAGGGGAAAGGAGAAGGAAGCAGGTAAATCGAAAAAATCCCGGGGCTTTTCAGCAAACCCTTGCAGTCCCTCTTGTTTGTAGCCCCCAGCTCCTGGAGCAAAAATGTCAGGACGACCAAGCACCTGTTTTGATGTGACAAAATTTGGCGGACCCAAAGTTGGTTTTTTTCCCAGCAAAATTTTTGGTTTGCGAGCGCTTCACACGGATAAAGGAAAAGGGAACGTGGGGTAGTGCCCAGAAACGGGTCACCCCTCAAAAGGGGAAAGGGGGCATTCCCCAAAAAGTCCGCTGAATAAATTCACCCAGCCACGGTCACAAAACCCGCTCCTCGCTACCCTCCGTAAAAAAAGGCCCCCAGGACCTCTCAACCCGGGGCCTTCTTTGAGCAAGCCCTGATTCACCCAGCGATGTCATATCCCCTTTTGCCGAAATGCTTAAGTAGAGGCAAGAATTTTTGGGGTGGTTAACCCCCCATCCACATGCTAGTCACAGGGGAAACAAAGCAGGGATTTTAAAATTTAAAGGCAACACTTGGGCCCAAAAAAAAGGCCAAGCGACGCCCAAAACCCAACCCACTGCCCCCCCACCCTCTTCTCCCCTCCCCCTCCCCCCACCCCCCACCACACCCCCGTTCCTCACTGCCCATGCTCTCAGAGTCATAAAATCGGGGAAATCGGGCCTCCGCTTCACCTCCATTCCCCCGGGTCCCAAACCCACACCACCAGAGACCCACCCAAACCCCTTCTCCTTCCGCCATTTGACGACCGAAACGCCGTACAGGGGCCAGTCAAAGAAAGCCGCCTTCTGCCCTTCCGGGTTTTTGGGAGCAAAAAAAACATTTTAACCCCCAAACCACCCCAAAGCCCAAAAGCCTGAATGGGGGAAAATTCCCCAGGTTTTTGGGCCCTTGGAAATGTTCCTTTTCCCCGTCTGTGGACAAAATTTTTTCCCGGGCCACGCATGGCCCTTGCCTGCCCCCAATCCCCCAAGATGCCGAGCAGGCAGGGTCTTTGCCAGAAAAGCCTTTTCCTGCCGGCCACCACTTTCATCAAAAAATTTCAAGCCTTGTCGCTTTCTGTGTCCGAAAAGTCCATCTGACCACCGACACAGGGACTAGTAAGCAGGGCCCAAAGGCCGCTATTCTCTGTGAGCCACGGGAAAAGCGGGGTGGATGTCTCTGGGGTGACGGTGGTCTCAGGTCGGCGAAACGCTCTTCAAAACCGCAGGGTGGTGCGGGTTTTTTCCCCCCAAGCCTCTGGTGGCATCAAGGCCTAGAAACCAGGCCAAAATTAATCGTTTTGGAGACAGACCACAGGTCAGGAGCTGTGGACGGCTTCCGCAACGAGATACCGCTGGCGGTGACAAAAAATTGTGCCAGGCAAGGTTGTGTGCAGAACGGTCAAAATCGCGGGCCGCCCTTAAGATCGTAGGCGGAGCACATCCCTTCCCTGGCACTGTCATAAAACCTTGTCTCCGAAATTCTAAAGAGTACCCGGGTCGGGGACGCCTGAAAAGGAAGGGCTTGGGGTCCGAGTCCACTTCCGCCCTTTCGCACCCTGTTCGTCCCCCTGGGCGCGTTGAGCGTAGTGGGCCCCCCCGCAACCGCTTTCTTTGTTGACAGGGGAAACACGCTGGAATTCCACCCACATGCTCCAGCTTTGTGGCAGCAGCGCAATGTCATTACGCAGTACAAAGTGACACAGGGCCGACAAGCAGCGGGGGGACCTCGGAGGTTACCCCCGAGAGTGGGGGCGGGTGAACGAGTCTGCCCATCCTTGCCATTTTGAAGAACCACCAAAATGGCGTGCGGAAAAGCCCTTTCAGCATGAGCTTGTGGGATCTTAGTTCTGGAAGATCGTGATATCTAAACATCAGGCCCGACAGCGGGGAGGAGGAGACGGACACGATGAGGGACATGGAGTCTTTCTCTCCGCAAACCCACAAGGCCCGCATTTTTCCCAATTTTATCGGTTTTCATTGGGCAGTGGTTCGGGGGTCCGGGCTATGCAAGGCGGGGCATCAGCTCTCAGGGTCATATCTGCAGCAAGTCGGGGCTGTGTTGAAGCTGTGCCGGGGGAAGCGGAGGAGGGGGAGGGGGTATTCCAACACCGACGTTCCCGCGTCCCTCCCTTTGGGAAAGATTTGGGCGCGGAGGAGGAAGATGGGGAGATGATTTGTAGTGCCCCCGACCCAGAGGTTTGGGGAAAATAAAAGGCTCCATCTCTCACATGAGTGCTTGGATGCCCTTTTCCCCCAACTGACCTGGGCTTTAAAGGGCCCCATCAAAAGAACAACAGTTACGGGTGGCCCCCCTTCCGGGACCCCCGGTACAAAACAAATTCCGCATTTTCCCTTTCCCCCCCACCCAAATAGAGATAAAATGCAGGAAATGGAGACCTTCGATTGATCAAGGAACACTTTTGCATTGCTTCACGTTTTTCTAAGTCAGGGGTTGGAACAACATCACGACATGACAGCAGTAGAGTGCCAAGTAGCCGAGTGGCAGCGCAGCAGCAGGGAAGGTGGCAGAACCTAATGGGGGACCTCTGGCAATCTTTAATTTTACCCCTCACCAAAAAGCGCAAGCAGGGCACACTACAACACACAGAGACCAGCTTTAAAATCATGGTGCACGACATCTGCTTCAACTCCCAGTTTTTGGTGTGTTCCCGGGCCCAATAGACTTCTGGGTATCCAAAAAGGACAATGGCCCCCTCGCTCGCCCCGCCATAGAGGGGTTTGTCCTCCCCCCACAGCAGCCCCGCGTCAACGAGCGGAAATTTAGCACAGCGGAGCGTCGTTACAGACAAAAGCATCCGGCTTTCCCCGATAAGGGGGATCATTTGACTTTTTCAAATAATCAGCATGGATCTCTTTTGAAGTTGTGGCCCCAATTGCCGAGGGGCACCAATAGTTGCCTTCTACTTCACTTTTTCCCTTCAAAAAGAAATGGGCCTCTTGAAAACTTTTTTAAAAACATTTCTTTTTTTTTCTCAGTTTCCAACAGTTTATTTTGCTGGTTTGCTGGGGGGAATGTAAAGACCAGGTTTCATGACAACACCATTCCATTTATTTCCTTTATCTTAGAATTTTGCATTGTCAAAGGTTTTTTGGGGCTGTGCTGTGAGATACGAATAATCATGGTCCCTTTTTAACAGAAATTGGCTTTTAAATGGATTTCCCTCAAATTTTTAACAGGGGTGAAAGAAATTTTTTTTAAATTTTTGGGTCATGCTGCTTTTAAATGCAGAATACTAAGGTCCCATTCTAAAAAAAATTTTTTTCTAACAACATTTGTCTTCACAATTGTCAAAAAATGGCTCAAGGGTCATGTTTTGAATTTTTTTGGGGGATTTTGCGTGACAGAAACATACTACAGGTCCTATTAAAAAAAAATGTTGTTTCTAACAACTTTTTTTTCTTTCCCAAATTGTCAAAAGTGGTCAAGGTCATGTTTTGAATTTTTGGGGGCATTTGCTTTTGAAATGCGCTTACTAAAAAATCCATTGTAAAAAAATTGGTTTTCTAACGACATTTGTTTTTTCACAATTGTCAAAGTGGCTCAAGGGGAAAAAGGGGCTGCAAAACAGGAATAGGTGGCACTGTTAAAGGAAATATTGCAAAATGACTTGTTTTTTTCAAGAATTTAACATAGCTAGCAAACCCGTTTGAACAACCCATTTAATCCCAAAAAAAAAAAAGAGAAAAAGACGTGGTGGGATTCCTCCTTTTTTAAAAAATTTTTTCTAGAATTTAAAATACAAAAAACTTGCATGTAAAAAAAGCTGTACAAAAATTTTTCCTTGAATTGTACAAGGGAGTCAGGGAAAACTTGACAGATTTGGTTATTTAAGGACAGGGGGTATGGGGCACGGGCCCCAGAACAAGAACAAAGGGCCATTTTCCTCCAGCACGTTTTTATAAAACGAGAAAAAAATGCCAAGTAAAAGGCACCTGGGTGGAACAGGAAAGTAAACCCCCAGCATTTCCCAAATGAAGCTCAATTGGTCCGCAACAACGGGGGGGGCAAGCGCTAAACCCCCGGTCTTGACTGTGATGAGGAAGGCGGAGGGCTTACCTCACACTTCCCCCCTCTGCTTTAGCATGACGGTTTTCGTTGCTGTGCCATAAAAGGGATTTTACCGGTGTTAAAAGATGACACGCCACCTGGGGTCCAACCCCCACCCACGAAGTCTGGCCCTGGCAGCTGGACCTCCATGTTAACAGAGGTGACGGGAGACGGGTCTCCCCCCCGTTTTGGGGCAATCGGGGGAGCTTCAAATTTCTCTAAAAAATCAGATTTTGAAAAAAAGTTGATTTCTTGGGGTTTAAATAGTGGTCAAAAAGGGTCCAGGGGTGAAACCTTGCACAATTTGAGCTTAAAAAATTTTTTGGGGCGGGGTCACTAAAGGGGGCGCATCATTGATCTCCCGGGGGGGTCGTCCTTAAACCCCTGAAGAAGGATTTTGGGGGAAAATGAAAAAATTGAATTGATGGCTGAACACTTCAGAAGCCAGGGGGGGCAAAAAGTTTCTCAACAAGAATGTTTTGGGGATGAAGGACATTTTTTTTACTTTTGGGGCGTGCGGACGAAATTAACCATCTACACGTGTAAAAAATACCTTTAAAAACGCAGGAGCGGTGTTGGTGATGTTTATCACCTTGAAAAAAAAGCAAAAGATAAAATAAAAATAAAAATAAAACTTCCCAAAAAAATTTTGTAAACAAATGCCTTACCAAAAAATATACTAAATGACAGTCACTGTACAAAATAGCATAGTGCCACTTTGTGAGCTGTGGGTCAAACAGGTTTAGGGGTCATGCTGTGGTACAGGACAGGTATAGTCAATGTCCAGTTCAACTAATGGTGGTTCAAAGACTCCTATTTCGGCACTTTTAAAACTGGGGGTCATGCAGGTTTGGGGCTCATGCTGTGGCCCAGGACAGGGATAGTCAATGTCCAGTTCAACTAAAATGGTGGTTCAAAGACTCCTTTTTCCAGCACTTTTTAATCTGGGGTCATGCAGGTTTGGGGCTCATGCTGCGTTCCAGGACAGGGATATTCAATGTCCAGTTCAAGTAAAATGATGGTTCTAATCATACTGCCTTCTGGCACTTTTTAATTTGTGGGTGATGCAGGTTTAAGGGTTATGCTGTGGTGCAAGACAGGGATAGTGAATGGTCTGTGACTTTTTTTCTGTGGCTTTTATAACCTAAGTGTGTTGCCTAAGATGTAGCAGGTATCCATTTGACTGTTGTGGATGTTAATTCCAGCTTCTCCATCCCTGTTTGGGTGTAAGAATGAAGGTGTTGTTCCTCTCCCATAGACTTTAATGGTCATCGGCGATAATCTATTATCGACTATCGGAAATCGTCTTGATAATTGCCGATATCGACTATCGACCCGATGACGATAGTCAATGTAATCGCTCATCACTATTGAGGTCTACCTACGATGTCAAATACAGGCCTCTCTCATCTTTTTAAGTGGCAGAACTTGCAAAATTAGTAGCTGACTAAATACTTTTTTTCCCCACTATAGGCTAGAGATCCAAAAAAAATAAAAAATATTAGAATAGCATGTCAGTGAATAGAAACTATGGTACTGATCGTGCATGGAGGACAACAGGTCCCAGCAAGACATGTGGTGTGCTGGCTCTTGCTGTATGTAGAATAAAGATATAGCAGCAAAAATACATTTCAAATTTAAAGTAGTAAAAATCTGATCATCATCAGTGGGTTATTTAATGTAAAATTAGTTGTTCAAAAACATTCCTTAAGAAATGGAAGCCTTACATTTCCAGTACTTTTAGCACAGTTATGGATATGACGGAACCCTTCACATATACTGAGTATTATTTCAAAGAAAAACTGAACTAAACTGAACTGGGAAAGTTAGACATCAATGCTTAGAAGTTAAGACAGTGTTGGTTGGGGTTACAGTTTGGTGCGGGGGAGAGGGTTAGTGTAAGGGGAGAAAATTGCAAAATTCATAAGCTACTGGTTATGTTGACTTTTTTTTTTAAAGAAAATTTAGTATTTGCACTTTGTAATGTTGAATGTCTCATTGTTGCAAGACTGGACATATTGTAAAATTTGTTGGTTATTTTTGCAAATCCATGTGATACGAACTGTATTAGTGGTGCTTCTGTGAAATAAAATATTATATAAAAAAATGTAAAATTAGTTTTAGATTCTATTAATTTTAAATACATTTTATAGGAGATATTTTTATATTTTTGAGATTTTATATATTTTTATATTAATTTTATATGATAACATTGTTTATTAAATTTAAACTATTTAACTGTATATAGTTTGATGATCATAAATTACTTTATTATTCTACTGGTGTAAGTTGAGAAATAATGGACATTTCTTGCCCTAAAAGCAAATCTAGCTCCACTTCGACTGCTCAGACAGACCACATTAAAATAGGTCTGCCTGTTCCAGCAGTAATGCACCTAGTTTTTTCGACCCTCAATCAGAATTGTGTTTAAAGGGGTTTTGCCACGATGTAATGTTGACGTGGGATCCTCCAAAATGGGTTTTTAATCACTTTTCTAAATATATGTGATTACAAAAATTGCAGTCAGAGAGCTACAGCCTTCCTGACATGCCCTTGGTTACTTCAAAGCTTCTATTAGATACGGCCTGACAAGAGCTGGATGGGCTTGCGCAGAGAGAGCTTCTTATCTGATGAGACTGAGCTGCAGAAGTTTTTTAAGGCACCGGGTAGCAATATGTTTTCTTTTGTATACAGAATAAACTAGTTGTAGTGTGATTAGATACCTGCTTTATCTGAGGACAGAGAACATGAAGGAGCTTTCAAGCTGCTGTGTAGAAAAGCTGTTGTCTTTTGTACACAGAAGCCACAAGTTATAGATTTTTTATTTCAGTGTACATGTCACAGGATCCCTTATGCACAGCTCTGTGCTCTGGCTGTATGCTCTCTCTCTCTTTCAGCTCTGTAATTTGTTTACATAACATCTTAGCAGATAAGGCTCCTCCTGACAGTGCAGTGTATGAGCCTGTGTCTGCTGTATTGTGAATCCACTGCTGTACTGTTTATTATTTCACTTAAGTTTTGAGATGCTCCCTTGGATTCCTCACTCCTCACTCGCCCCCACCCTCTCTCCCCTGCAGCTTCATGACTCAGGCTGATTTGTTGACATTCTGCCTGGGCTAAGCTGAGAGGTAAGAATGCTGGTCCATGCCCTTGTCATCTCTCACCTAGACTACTGCAACATCCTTCTCTGCGGCCTCCCGTCTAACACTCTTGCTCCCCTTCAATCCATCCTCAACTCTGCTGCCCGTCTTATTCACCTCTCTCCTCGCTACACTTCTGCCTCTCCCCTCTGCTAATCCCTGCACTGGCTACCCATTGCCCAACAAATTAATTTCAAGTTACTAACCACGACCTACAAAGCTCTCCATAACCTCTCCCCTTCATACATCTCTGCCTTAATCTCCAGATATCTCCCCTCACGCAACCTCCGCTCCTCACAGGACCTTCTTCTCTGCTCTCACACAACCGTCTCCAAGACTTCTCCCGTGCTTCACCCACACTCTGGAACTCACTGCCCCAACACATCAGACTCTCCTCCACATTCACCAGGTTCAAAAGGAAACTGAAAACCCATCTCTTCAGGATTGCTTATAACCAACAATAACCCTGCAGCCACTGTGCTACCAAACAAATATGTCTGCCCTGCACCTCCTGTATCTTTCCTCCTCCACTGTAGATTGTAAGCCCTCGCGGGCAGGGCCCTCTCTCCCTCTGTGCCAGTTGTAAGTCATTCATTGTTATCATTGTACTTGTTTAACATATGTTATGTATGTAACCCCCCTTTTTGAATGTACAGCTTCATAGAATCAATGGCGCTTTAAATAAATAATAATAATTATTATTATTATACATTGCAGCCCGCTTACTTTTGGCACATTTTATGCCAGAAAACGGTGAAAAACCCGGTCATAATTTCTCCTTAAGTGTTAGTTCACATTAAGACCACTCTTTAAATTCATGCACTTGCTCTTGTGAACTTCTGCTGTTGCCCATTGCAAAAACCAATCATGTTGGAGTTCCAATGACCTTGACATCTAGTCTCTATTCAAGATACGTCCTTATGGAATATCACTCCATGTTCCTCACTGACCATTCCAAATTGGGCGGAAAAAATAGTCAATGTGTGAATGTAAAGGTATGTTCACACAGCGTTTTTGAATCCGTTTTTGGATACATTTTTGTATGTGGTGCGTGTTTGGATACGTTTTTGCTGCATCATGTTCGCACCCTTTAATTCTAAATAGGGTGTCCACTGCGTAAAACAGATCAAGAATTGACATGACAATTATTTGAACGGATCCGAAACACGCATGTAAAACACGCATCAGCGTTCAGACGTCTGAACGCCGTTCCATGTTATAAATTGAAGCTAATGTAAAACTGAAATTTCACCTCCACTTTCATTTCTGTGAAACACCTAATGGGTTAATAAACTTCCTAATTGCTCTTTGAATACTTTATGATAAATGATAAAAATGACTACTAAATTTGTAAGTCCCTAATGTTGTACAAAAAATAAAAAGACATTTAAAAAATTATGCCAATCTACAGTAGACATATTATAGATGCTGGTGAGGGTATGTTCACAAAGCTTAACTGCGGGGCGTACAGTACGTTCCGCAATTACGCCGGGTGCTTGGGAGCTTGCGCGGGCGCGTACTCCGGCGGCAGCCCATAGACTGTCATTACATGACATGTCAATTATCTCCCTGCTCGTACAATACGATCGTATTGTTTCTTCACAGGAAACACAAGGATTTACTAACACGGACCTGTCAGATGTCACACGTCCTCTTTGAAGGGGTCTGTGCTGCTGTTGCATCTTCTTTTAGGAGCATAGTTGGCCAAACACAGAATAAAAACTGTCTCAAATGGCTAATGCGACCATTTCAGACCATCATTTCATGGCCATTTGCAATGACACACTGCTAAAACTATGCATGCCACGGCACCACTGCTACAATGTCCCTGATCCGCCAGTTTGTTGGTTAAATAATTTGACTGATTTGTCACATGATATCTAATACTAACCGGAGATACGTGACAAAGTTAATACTATTCAAACACCCAGCCATTCAAGGCTAAAGATACAAGCACAGAAACAGTTGAATTGTTTTATTAACATTTTAGACAAAAATATGATATGATTACAATTCCCAGAAAAACAGACCAAAATGAGCTAGGCAAACATGGTATTTTCAGTGGTATAAACAGTGTAAAATGCAATATATAAAAATAGATGAGATGTCTGGCTTGCCACGTTTGGCTGAAAGGTTTCATAATAATCACATGAAACTGCAATGAAGTCAAAGATCAATATATGGCAGCTTACCATGGTGGCAGGGGCAGCATTGTTGAAGAATCTAATTCAATAACAGGTGCCAGTGAGAGTTATTGATCATTAGTCTTTTCCTTGGCACCATGTTATTAAGCAGGTCCTTCAGGTAGCTGAGCAATACAATAAATTAGCAGCAATCTCGTAATTAAGCACGGAAGCAAAAAAAAAAAAATACAGGAGTTCTGGGATTATTATTTTTTTTTTAATAAAAAGATGGGGTAAAGCTTGTTACATTGAGAACCCATCAGGCAGAAACCTAGGTTATTACTGATGGTTATACTGTATATGATAAATCTTCCACCCCCTCCCCCATGCCAAACTTGGAGATCAATGTAAAGGAAGAGAAGCATATACTTTGTCGAAAATAGTACAGCCACAGGGCAGCTACATGGGGCTCCCAATTTAACCACAGGTTCCCTGAAAACCCTTCAGTAAACCATAGGCTGTTTTATGACAGTCTGCATCATCTTTACACAGTATAAACTGTTATGAAAGGCAACACGACTATATATGAAGCCCATTCCTACTTAACTGGGGAACGGATACGCAACCGATCCCCTCATCTTTTACGTGAAGTACCCGACATACTCGTTACCCGGAATGTTTTTCAGGTTGCTCTCTATCAAAAGCCACAAATGTTTCATATGCATACATATGGTTTAATGTAGATCTGCTAAATTACCACCTATGATATTACATCAATGAGTTTATGGAGTAAAAATCAATAAAAGTCTTATCCTATTTTACACTGCTGTATAAGTACGGGGAGCCCAGCACCCAGAACATTCAGAAGAGTAGAAAAAATATATCTGAGATAAACTAAAACACCAAAATAAAATTCGTAAAACTTAAGTATTAACAATGATGCATAATGTGATAAGAAAATAGGTTTCAGAAGCTAAAACATAAATATACAATGTTTTCTATCAAAATGCTGTAATCTGAAAATCCTGACTTCTATCCTGTTAGATTGACAGCAGGGAATAACAACTCATCTGATGTACATGTTCCTAATGCAGAAGAAATTTGGCAAATTGAATTATTTCAGAGTGAAACTGTAGCTGCTATCATTGAAGCACTGCAGTAGATACATTCAGTACTAAGAATAAAAGACACTACCCGTTGTAGATCTCAATATGTGCTAAACTGAATATCATTGATTTGCATAAGAATATGTCTTCTCTATCTGACTTGCACAATGACCTTGCCCATTTACAAGTCCAGGGCTCACAAGCACATAATAACAATGTCATTAAAGCATATAGAAGTAATGCATTCTATATTATATGGGGTAAAGGAAAGTTAAAACGCTGGCCATAAATGGCAAAATATCCTAATGAGTTTTAGTTTGAGAGAAAAACTTACCTAGTGAACCTCAAATTCTCTTTACAATGGGACCATAATGATATTCACCTCATCGCACAAAGGCAAGTAAGGCGAGTTCTTTGCCCAAGAGTATAGAAATGACAGACATGAGGGGCAACAATTTAGCGTGAACACAACTGTATGCTACAGCTCAGTCGAGACTACATGCTCATGGTGACTGAGCCCAAATTTGTAGATTAGAACCATCTGAAATAACAACTGAGAATGATATTACGGCCACTTTTTTAATAAATTGTATTTAGACTTCAGTGCTTTTTTTCTGGAGGTTCATACTTCTACTTGTCCAGAATTCGATAACATTCACTTTAGGACAATCCTTAACATTTTCTTACAGCGTTTATTTAATAGGTGCTGGTGTTCAGTTTTAGTCCATTTTTGTGCTTAGTGATGAAACATTCAACATTTTTATAAAAAAGACTTAAAAGGAATGGGTCATAATGACAATGTGACATGGAAATTCTTCCATATCACACAATGGCCCATCTGGTAAGCTTTTGATATCAGTGCATGAAAAAGAGTATTCAAGGTGGAGATTATTGTTTAACCCTAACCACAGTTCAGTTGTATTCATATTACACAAACATTTACCTAACAAAAACTTGTGACTGTTAATGGTTCTAACGAAATTATGCTAAAGTCTTACTAAAGGTTCATAAGATGTGAACCCTTGGATACATCGACTATAATGGTGCCCCTAACCCATACATTCTAATGGAGCCCACCTAGTACTGATACAGCACAGTTGGGCTAACCGTTAACAAGATACAATGTAATAAAGCCTATGATTAAATTATATTATGGTCATGTGCTTCCATTCAGAAATACTGCAGAATCCTAAATATAAAAATCCTATAAATCAATAATATATTCATGTATAAAATAAAATACCACTTTAAATGACATTATACAGCATCCTGGAAACACGTTGCCTTTTTTTTTTTCTTTTTTTTATTTGCAGTGTTTGACTAAATATTTTTGCTGAGATATAGTTGAACTGGAACTTGAATACGCTCCGAAATAAAAGCTAGGATGACGGAAAATTCATGGAGATGATGAAGATGCCAATTTGGCCAAAGACTGGTGGCCGTCAATAAAGGGTTGAGGATCTTCCTGCACAGGGTCTTATATTACATTCAAGAAAACGGTTTAAAAATCCCCAAATAATTACATTTCCAAAAGATGTGCAAAGGAAACAGAATTCGTAGACTGATATGCTGAAGATCTATGTATACAATGAAAGCACCGGAAGTGGTTTGGAATACTACAGCTTGCATACCACACCAGCCAGTCCAAAGTGCCTTTTCAATCCACCAGGGATTTGAAGAAGAAGGTGAACATAGCATGAAGTGATAAGTACATGATCATCTCATAAGCCCAAAGTCCCTGGTAAACATTCAAAACAGTTCACCACTAAGTGATGGAGGTATTACTGACCTAGTGCTGTCAGCAGGATGCAGAATTTTTGTGATATTACCAATCCTATATGATACATGCCATGAAAAGGCAAAACAAGCTGAAAAACAACAAATATGGCCTCAAGTTTGTAGGACTTAGATCGAAGGTATCATAATCAATTGGTCTTCAAGAGACTACATGTGGAGCAAATCGTAGAACATACATTTTGTATGCAGGGAGGTTTCCAGCAACATCAGATTGAATGTAATCAATGATTTCAGATGAACTGTGCAATCACAATAATACCTAGATAAATAAAATAGCAATTTACATTACAGTGATACTGATCTTCTCCATCATTAAGAGGTAAGCAAACAGATGAATTAAGGCAAAATTGTTATATACACTAGTCCATACTTTGGTTAGGTTGTCTAAGTCCAGTCTTGGTCTTTCTCTGGTTATGGAGGGCTTTATGCTAAAGGTCTAGCTGATGCCCTTCATACTTTTGTACCACTTAACAAGCATAAGTTACCAACACCTGCCACAATTATACTAAAGAAAAAATTTCAAGAAAATGAAGACCCTTGATTTGCACCGTTCTCCTATGACCAAAACAGCAAACCATATGTTAAACATCCCATCTCCTCTTTGACATGAGCATTTGGAAAATAGCCTCTGCAATTCCTTTGAGGTCTTCCAAATGCTCAGCTGTTACATGTATATTTTACGCTGGATGGTTAACTTGAACGTGTGAGAATATCTGGACTATCTTCGTGACCAATGTCCATTCCAATCAAGTCTTCTTCATTGGATTTCTTCTTCTTAGTACCCACTGCTGTTAATGCGTCATCTTTGGTCAGTTCAGATGCTAGCAGCGAGGTAACGGCACAGCCAGCTTTTCTATTCGCTGAAAGAAAATACGGAGAAGAGATCAATGAGTCAGATGTTGAGGGCAGTAGATTCTACTGCTTTATATCAACGTCTTTACTAAGAAATGGTCACAACAGTTAAATCCTCTTATCACCTTAAAGGAAATTTGTACTGATCCAAAAGATTAGAAAATTAATAATATTCTACAGGTAAAACATATGTATAAAGTGATGTTACATATGTTGTATTAGTTTTGCATGATGTTTTCTCTCGTTCTTAATGTTCCAGACTGCATTCAATGTTCTACTGCTTTCCTAACGAAAGTTACGTAATAAGCTTGTACCTTAAAAGGGGTTCTCTGCCTTGGACAAGCCCTACTCGTTAGAAGTTTCTCTTGACAGTAGGCAGATCACAAAGTGTTGCCCTGCTGGGACCCCCAGTGATCAGCTGTAATTTCTAGGAGAGCCTGGCAGTAAGTTTTTAATACCCCAACAGTATCACCACATTGGAAATGAAGTACCGTACTACATAGTGTATTTTAAAATCACAGGGCTGTCTGTATTATTTAGGACAGGACTGTTCCTCAAGAACGCGAGATGTAATTTGTAACATTGATCCATTTTATTTGGAGGACCCATCTATTAACTCTCAGTTCCTAAAAGGGAATATAAAAACATTGTATTTAAATACTGCTCATATAAGCCCCTCCAGACTGGGTCAGCTTTGAATCTTTGCTTACAGTAGTGTATGTATACCTAGTCTGCTACCCATAGATACATACATATACACAGTATCTCACAAAAGTGAGTACACCCCTCACATTTTTGTAAATATTCTATTATATCTTGTAGTGGGACAATGCAGAAGATATGACACTTTGATAAAATGTAAAGTAGCCAGTGTACAGCTTGTATACCAGTGTAAATTTGGTGTGCCCTCAAAATAACTCAACACACATACATCAATGTCTAAACCACTGCCAACAAAGTGAGTAGACCTCTAAGTGAAAATGGACAAATTGTGGCCAATTTGCCATTTTCCCTCCACAGTGTCATGTGACTCTTTAGTGTTACAAGGTCCCAGGTGTTATTGGGGATCAGGCGTGTTAAATTTAGTGTTATCGCTCTTCAACTCTCTCATACTGAAAGTTCAACATGACACCATGTCAAAGAACGCTATTATAATCCCCCCCCCCAAAAAAAATTGTTGCTCTACATAAAGATTTTCAAGTCTATAAAAAGATTGCTAATACCCTAAAACTGACCATACAGTGGTTTAACAAGACAAGTTCCACTCATTACAGGCCTCGCCATGGTCGACATAAGATGGTGAGTGCACGTGCTCAGCGTCATAGCCAGAGATGTCAAATAGACATATGAGTGCTTTCAGCATTGCTGCAGAGGTTAAAATGGTGGGAGAGCAGGATGTCAGGGCTCAGACCATACACTGTACACTACATCCAATTGGTCTGGATGGCAGTCGTCCCAGAAGGAAGCCTCTTCTAATAATGATGCACAAGACGGTAAGCAGTTTGCTGAAGACAAGCAGAGTAAGGACATGGATTACTGGAACCATGTCTGGAGGTCTGATGAGACCAATATACAGTGGGTACGGAAAGTATTCGGACTCCTTTAAATTTTTCACTCTGTTTCATTGCAGCCATTTGGTAAGATCAAAAAAGTTAAATTTTTCTGCTGATTAATGTACATTCTGCACACCATCTTGAAAGAAAAAAAAACTAGAAATGTAGATATTTTTGCAAATTTATTAAACAAGAAAAACTGAAATATCACATGGTCTTAAGTATTCAGTCTCTTTGCTCAGTATTGAGTAAAAGCCCCCTTTTGAGCTAGTACAGCCATGAGTCTTCTTGGGAATGATGCAACAAGTTTTTCACACATGGATTTGTGGATCCTCTGCCATTCTTCCTTGCAGATCCTCGCCAGTTCCCTCAGGTTGGATGGTGAACGTTGGTGCACAGCCATTTTCAGGTCTCTCCAGCGATGCTCAATTGGGTTTAGGTCAGGGCTCTTGCTGGGCCAGTCAAGAATGGTCACAGAGTTGTTTTGAAGTCACTGCTTTGTTATTTTAGCTGTGTTCTTAGAGTCATTGTCTTTTTGGAAGACGAACCTTCGACCCAGTCTGAGATCCAGAGCGTCTGGAAGAGGTTTTCATCCAGGATATCTCTGTACTTGGCCGCATTCATCTTTCCTTCAATTGCAACCAGTCGTCCTGTCCCTGCAGCTGAAAAAGACCCCCATAGCATGATGCTTCCACCACCATGTTTCACTTTTAGGACTGTATTGGGCAGGTGATGAGCAGTGACATGTTTTTATCCACACATACCGCTTAGAATTAACACCAAAAAGGTCAAGCTTCGTCTCATTAGACCAGAGAATATTATTTCTCATAGTCTGGGAGTCCTTCATGTGTTTTTTTGCAAACTGTATGCGGGCTTTTATATGTCTTGCTTCCGTCGGCACACTCTGCCATAAAGTCCCAACTGGAGGAGGGCTGCAGTGATAGTTGACTGTGTGGAACTTTCTCCCATCTCCCTACTGCATCTCTGGAGCTCAGCCACAGTGATCTTGGGGTTCTTCTTTATCTCTTTCACCAAGGCTCTTCTCTCACGATTGCTTAGTTTGGCTGGATGGCCGGGTCGATGAAGAGTTTCGGTCATCCTAAACTTCTTCCATTTTAGGATTATGGAGACCACTGTGCTCTAAGGACCTTGAGTGCTGCAGAAATTCTTTTGTAAACTTGGCCAAATCTGTGCCTTGCCCAAATTCTGTCTCTGAGCTCCTTGAGCAGTTCCTTAGACCTCATGATTCTCATGTGTTCTGACATGCACTGTGAGCTGTGAGGTCTTATATAGAGAGATGTGTGCCTTTCCTAATCAAGTCCAATCAGATTAATTAAACACAGCTGGACTCCAATGAAAGTAGAACCATCTCAAGGAGGGTCTGAATACTTATGACCATGTGATATTTCAGATTTTCTTGTTTAATAAATTTGCAAAAATATCTACATTTCTGTTTTTTTCCTTTCAAGATGGGGTGCAGAGTGTACATTAATGAGCAAAAAAATTAACTTTTTTGATCTTACCAAATGGCTGCAATGAAACAAAGAGTGAAAAATTTAAAGGGTCTGAATACTTTCCGTACCCACTGTAAACTTATTTGGTTCAGATGGAGTCAGGCATGTGTGGCTGCAACCAGGTGAGGAGTACAAAGATAAGTGAGTCTTGCCTACAGTCAAGCATGATGGTGGGAATATCATGGTTTAGGGCTGCAGACTGTGTGGAGCTACAGTTCATTGAGGGAACCATGAATACCAACAGAAACTGGGCCGCAGGGCAGTATTCCAATATGATAACGACCCCAAACAAACCTCCAAGATGAACCCTGCCTTGATAAAGAAAATGAGGGTAAAGGTGCTGGCCTGGCCAAAAAGTCTCCAGACTTAAACCCTACTGAGCATCTGTGGGGCACCCTGTGGCAACCTGTGAAGCTCCAGTGAGCTCCATGCCCAAGAGAGTTAAGGCAGTGCTGGAAAATAATGGTGGCCACACTAAAAATTTACACTTTGGGCACAATTTTCACTTAGGGGGTGTACTCACTTTTGTTACAAGCGGTTTAGATATTGATGGCTGTGTGAGTTATTTTGAAGGCACACCAAACTTACAATGTTTTACAAGTTGTGTACTGACTACTTTACTTTGCATAAAAGTGTCATATCTTCAGTGTTGTCCCATGAAAAGATATGATATAATATATATAAATATGTATATAAGTGTGTGTGCATGTGTGCAAGACGACCACAGATGGCCTTAAAATGGCCACCTGTATTAGGTGTTCAGATCTCATTCATCAGGTGTTGGAAATAAAAAGGAAAGTTTTTATTTTGGCAGTCACTTTTACCTCTCTTACTAAGAACAGATGCAGACTATGGCCAGCTTTAGAAAAATCTATAATCTTTACTGACCCATTTAACAAATGGACATAGGGACTACATTAAAAATGGATCCCCTCATCTAGGCTGAAGACCAGTGCAGTAAAGATCACACAAAGTTGTAATATATTAAACTTGCCAAATTAGGGAAAGCTAGATAGATTACTTTTGTGTAATTATTCATTCCTTTTAAGATATAATTCACTAAAGGAGATACCCCAACTACAAAATGCCTAGTCAGAAGCACCCTCTCTTCCCTCTTTGTGATCAGCTGTCAGCATCAGATGCACTTGACAACTATAAAACTTCCTTTTTTGGTTGCATCAAAAAGAAGTGAGGTCTTTATGTTAAAAGCCTGATGGCTGTAGCCACAGTACTTAAAGGGGTTTTGCCACAATCTCATTTCATTCCTCCTGTATCCAGCTCTTCAGCTCTGTGTGCTCAGAAAGGGACGTGTGTGATTTGTTTGAATTGCATATCATGTGACCCAGCAGGATGACATCACCAGGCCTTTCCCCACTCTAGTCAAAAAAAGGTCTGTTTATGTATAGAGCTGTGAGTATCTACAATGTAGCTCAGAGGTAAAGATTTTGCCTCACATCACAAGGGTCCTTGTTTCAAATCCCTGCAGGAACCAAACCTTGGATTTTTTTTTCTCTTTATCAATGCACATACCTCATTGAAGTTTATTGTTTTTGTATTTATTTGCATGGTTTGACTAATTAGCAAGGAGTACAGACGACAGGAGTAGAATGACAGCACCTGGGGTTTGAACACTCAGTAGCTGCCTGAGAGGAGAGGTGATGTCTGAGCATGTCTGGCCAGGACTGAGGAGCTCTCAGCCCTGGTCGTATCCCCTAGAGACGAGTTGTAAACAATTGATCACTAAAGGAGCAGCTAAAACAAAAACGGTGCAGAATTTTTACCAATGGTGAAAATGTTTATTTTTTAATTTGCAAGCTTTTCGCATCAATTTTACTTCGTGGCAAAACCCCTTTTAGGAGGTAAAATGCCTTGGGGACAGTCATGTTGTCCTGCTCTACCAACCAGTTCAGTGTAATTTTCATTTATATAGAGGGCACATTTTCCTGCATTGCCCTGAACAAGAGTTAAGAGGGGAGAGTAGGAAGGTTGATCAGTGAAAATGGGAACCTGCTGGCGAGTTTTTCTTTAGGGACAATGTTTGTCTCAACTTCCCCAATGTGAACTGGTCACTAAAACTTTTCATCAGGTTTCAATCACAATTTGCTATACAGATATTTTTGCAAAGTGGAACATCCAGATCACTGGACACTTCACAAAATGGCACTCAATAAAAAAAAAACACATCTATGTTTGATCTTTTGAGCCGCTGCAGAGAAATCTCAGGGTTAAAAGGTAGCCAAAGGTAAAGCAAGTAAATGTAATCATGCACAGTCCATGCAAATACATACATGCATTAGCACATCAAGCCACATCAAGCAGCAAACAAGTCTCTCCCTTCCCTTTTGACACTGCAAAATACAACTGTAAACAGCCTGTAACCTGTTTTTCTAAATCCAGAACTGCTAGACATATTTGCAAGATGACCACAGTTAGCCTTAAATAGGACCATTCTTGTTGTGGCTGTTTCAGTAAATCCTTGTATTTCTATGAAATAGCAATTCTAAATAATCTTCTCTTATTACTCTGTGTTGTGCTATTCCTCTGTTATTCCTTCTAGAAATGTATTGTCCAATCTGTCAGATGGGCGTGGTCAATTGGTAGGGGGGTCCCTGCAGAGTCGGACCTTGTCCAATCAGTGCTGACAGTCAGACTGTGAGGGACACACCCCTCTGAAAACTGGAAAGGCAACACCCATCTGACTGATTCATTAACACATATCTAGAGGGAATAACAGAGGAACAGCACAACACAGAGTTATACGAGAAGATGCTCCAGAATTGTTATTTCACAGAAAACATAGGTATTTACTAAAACAAACATATTCTAATGTCATAGGTCCTCTTTATAAGGTGGCCATCTATATCAGGTGTTCAGAAAACATTCATCAGATCTTGAGGAACAAAAGGGTTAGGAGTGTTAAATTCCAACAGTCCTGATCCTTGTCATTATGGAAGCTGCCACCAGAGGTGAATGGCTTTCTCCCCTGTCATTAACACCACCACCGCGTCTTCAGCCAGAGTGTGCATATACATGGTGAGGTGAGCAGGTATAGCTGTCAGCCGAATGAGTGGCCATTCTATACTGATCCATTCAACAGACAGAGGGCCCACATTAAAACTGATCCATATGCTTAGGCTGAAGAGCAGAGAAGTGCAGATCGTGTAAGGTTGTCATTGAGAAGTAGTCATGTTAGGGAAGGTTTTGTTATATGGAAGAGAATCAAAAGCCGTAGTAAAAGTATTATTTACTTGGGAATTTAAAAGCTGTTAGTCTGTAGTTTACCAAGAAAAAATTCAAAAGACAGAATATTTTCTTTTGCAATGATAAAGAGTACCATACAAGAACGCATTGCCAAACGGAACGCCGTCAAACACCACACTGCGGCCAAACAACACAGCAAGAAGAAAGAGAAGACTTCTAATCATACAGTACCTTTGGGGATTTGGTTCAGTAACCGACTGATCACAGAATGTAAGGCCTGGTTCACATTTGCTTCACAATTCGTGAATTTCGGTTCCATCATAGGAACAGTAGAATGAAAATAATGACTGTGCCGGATCAGTTTTCTGACTGACACCAATGGTGCCCATTGACTTTAATAAGTCCTGATTTCCATCTCAATGGTTATTATTTGAATTTGGAAAAAAGCACCACTTTTTCCATTATTTTTCAGAGAATCTAAAATGCAATGGATGTTTACATCTAATGGATGAAAACCAGGCCTAATATGAAGGAACCCCGGTTACTTTATCTTATGTTTGTGCCATTGAATCATGGGACTACAAAATGTCCATTTAATTGGAAGTTTTTTTCCGTCTTTTTTAATATTAGATAGGCCCAAATATAAAATCTGGGTTTTTTAATAGCCCAAGCTATAAGGTGACTTTTTAGTATGGAAAGCCTGTGGCAAGCAGGTCACATACATCAATGGAGAGGCGAGACTTTTAGATCGATGCTGCAGTGAAGTGCAGCTTTCAGTGGAAGTATGGGGTCGCGTTAGGTCTTTATATATTTCGACACTTCATTCATAGGAATGGCTAAAAGCATCAGGTGACTTTGGACTGCAAGCACCATCACCACGTAGCCAGGAATAGAGTGCATCAATACAGCCGTAAATAAATGTGTGTCAATGAGTCTGCAACACCAAATTCTGAAAGTGGTTTGAGAGATGCATTTTGAAATATGGCGCTGGCCACTACTAGTGTTGTTTTTGGCATCCATGTTATATGGACATGAAACTTAAAGGGGTTGTCTCACTACATCGATTCTTCTAACCTCAGTCCTGTTTGCCCAGTTTCATTTTTGAATTCAGGGATAGGTTTACTGGCTACTATTGGCCTGCAGTGATGAGCTGCTTAAGACACCAGGTCTGTAGCTATAACAACCAGCGCTGGCAGCCTTTCAGGAGAGATCGAACAAGTCTGTAGCTATAGCAACTTGAGGAGCTGATGCAGCCCATATAAGAGGGGATATCTAGGAATAGGTAGGATACTGATAATGGACATGTATTGCAAAGTGACTTGTTTTTGCAAGATCTTTAACATGAAAAGCAATCCTTGTAGTGAGACAACCCCTTTAAGTAATGACAAAGCTGATGACTATAGTCAATAAATGCAACTTAATGCCAGTAGTATTCATCTCTCAATCCATCCTTTAGTGTTACTTGGCTCTACACAATTTCATGCTTTGCCAACTATGTTAGCTGTAATGCTGTTAACATAATACAATCAGGGGATAATAATCTAAAAAAAAAAGTAAAAGGTTGGGTAGGTTTAGCAATAACAAAAAAGGGACAAATTGTTATTGGCACAAACATCACACGAAAGCACCCAGCGTTACCAGGTCTGGTGCCTGCTCCTCCTCCTCACTGAGGGACAGGAGAGAGTCTATTGGGAAGAAATAGAGCATTAAGAGAAGAGAATGCTGACCAGTCCAATACGCCAACAGAAAATCTAGTAGAGAGTGGCATTAAAAACCACACGTCTCCTCCGAGGACTTGAAGCACATGAGCCATCATCTCACCAGAGAATACAAGCTACACGACTGTGCTAAAAATACTGTGTCATCTTGTGAACACTCAACAATGCCATCCGTGTATGTCTGACCATGACCTAAGCAAACACATAATGACTTTGTACTGTGTCCTGAGATAAATCTACAATGTGTTAATTCATCACACAACCACATTCATGGCTAAATCTCACTGGTTTAAACTGGAGGAAGATGTGAAAGGGGGGAAAGCATCATCTGTTAATGCCAGATATATTCAATCACTGCCTGGAGCACAGGAATGGCCTAGGAGGACATTATCCTTCAGCTTTGTACTATGGGCTTCATTCATAGATCCATAAACTGGTCCATCCAGAGTAGCAGGATGCCGGACAGCTTTATGTATAAAAACTGCATGTAACAAGTGAAAAAATAAAAAAAATGGACTTCCATTAGTTGCTGTGGGAACCTGTTACATTGACCATATTATCTGATCTGCAGGGAGCATGCTATAGAGCAGGAAGAGCTGAGCACATTGATATATAGTTTTTTATTATTAAAGATTCAGTAGAACTTGGGAGTTTATTTACCTTTTAGCTTATTCTCAGTTATGAGTCCAGTGGGCGGTCTAATCAGTGATTCCAGGCTTCCTTGTATCACTGTCAGTCACTGACAGTACCGCCCACTGGACTCTTAAAACCAGAATAAACAGTTCGATAGATAAAGTACAAGTTCTACGGAATCTTTCCCCACAAAACTATGTATTATTTGCTCAGCTCATCCTACTCTATAACATGCTACTAGCAGATTAGAGAACATGCTCAATGTGACAGATTCTCTTTAAAACGACACTACCAACAACATTTTTCTTTTCATATATTGACAAGCAGTATGCAACTATTATATTGAGTGTAAAAAATAAAAATAAAAAAAAAAGTTGGGTGATTGGATTTTTTTTTTAAAGTTCCAGTATGTACGTTACTTCCTGGCTTGGGTCTCTGACTTCCCCTCTGTAAGCTCTAAAAGGACAGAAGTGAGAGGATTGCTTGATGGTTCTTCAGGCCTGAGAGGTGTAATTCTTATCACAGGACCTGATCAGAGTAAAGAAAGCTGAAAACCTCCAGTGCAGAAAGAGATCACCCTATTCTCTTTCTATGTATTGCTCTTGTCAGTGCCCTGTGATCTAGTATAATTTCATCTATCCCTGTCCAGAGAACAACAGAGTGATCATTATGTTATTGCCTATTATCTGTAATGAGACTACACAGAGATAATTAGCACCAAGAGTGAAGTGAGGTTAGTCTGCCCTGCCATTCAGGGATTTAATCGCTTTAATAATTACACGTAAAAAAGGACAAGATTTTATATGTAATCTTTAACTATAAAAAATAAATGGTTTTCCAGAAATATTGGATTTAACAAAAATACTCCTTTCTGATGGAATTGTCCCTTTAATGGCAGCTGACTGGCCCATACGGCTGGTTGCATCGATGTGTATAGTAATTATGTGTCATTAATTAAATGATAGAAGCCACTAATCCACAAAACATTGAGGAATAATAGTCAGAAGCCAGAGGACTATCACACCCTGCAATGACTCATTAACCTGCAAACGCTGGAATAGAAGATTCATTATTTGTCCAACAGCAAACAATCATGTTCAATCATGTCCCTACATACAAAAAAAACTATTTTTAAAGCACCTGAAAAAGTAAGAGACATTTCATTTTATGTGGCAAAAACTTCTATCCTAAAATAAAAACATTAAAAACGTATAACCCTTCAGAAGAGGAATGTAAAGTGGCAGCCTCCAAAGTGAAGTCTTCTAGTTGAAGAGGATTTATTACCAATCCTGACAATTCTGTTTTAAGAAATACTTGAACTCCACATGAAACATCAATTCTGGCGCATCTTTCCTCTGCATTGTGCTGTTCCTCTATTATTCCTCCTTAACATTTATTGAACAATTGACAACTGGGTGTTATCATTCTCCTTGTCAAAAGGGTGTGTCCTTACAGAGTCTGATATGGTCAGTTCAGACTGAACATTATCAAAATGTGTTAAGACGCAGTGTTAACTAGTATCACCCAATTGGAAATATAATAATACATTTTGAGGAGAAACTACAGAGGAACAGAATAATGTAGTATTCTAAGAAAAGATGCTGGAGGATTTTCATTATATTGGAATACAAGTATTCATTAACATATATCTAAATGATGACAGATCCTCTTTAGGTTTAGTTTCTATAGAAAGAAACTTATATTTGCCAAAGTGGTAACAAGAAGTGCAGCCATAATGTCACCTCTGACTCAGCTTCTCAGAAATGCTCAGTGTGTCTGATTACCCAGCAGCTTTTGGTTAATACAGAATAACCAATATGTCTGCCTTTTCTGTTGTCACATAAGAAAGCCAATATCTGTGTTACAACACATTCATTTGTGTATATACACGTGTGTGTGTGTCTATATACATATTGAAGTCAGGTTTGGATAGGGATTCTGACAGAGATTACATATACACACACAGACAGGAAAACACACAATTAGGGTCCATTCACACAGTTGATTTGGATGCAGATTCCAACGCAGATTCAGCGTAAATCTGTCAGAGTCATAATACAAACCTGACTTCCATCCTCTTCACATTAAAATCCACTATGAAGAAGAAACCGATATGTGTTATATGGTATTCTGAATATAGTGGGCAGTGACTTATGTGCTTCTGGTTATTACCTTGGCGTGGACCTCGTTTCCTTCTGAAGGCGGCTCCGGACTGCAGGGCCTCTAGCAGACTGTCCATCACACCAGTCTCATCACCTTCTGTAAAGGAAACATGACCAAAAAAAAAATCAGTCTATGGATGAAATCTGTGCAGGCTAAAGTCGTTTGAGTGGTAAAACCCCTATAAAACAAACTGGCGCAAGCACGTTAATGTTGATCACACCATGATCTGCAAAAGACTTTTACAGACACAAAGGGCAAAACAGTATAAACTAAAAAGGTAGAAAAGTAAGAACATTATTATGATTACAGTAGATATGAAACAAATATGCACATTTTTAGATATGAGAGTGTATATATTGGAGTGACAAAATATGAATTCATAGCACTGACAACAAAAAAACAAAATAGAATTGGTGCCTAGAAATTGTGACCTTATTCTGGGTATTGGAGTCTGAAAATCCCATCCATTTTGTTCTAGCAGCTCTAGTTTCTGAGATGTTGATTACAAGATTCTACATAGTTCTTGTGATTAATGTATTTATAAATCTGTAGTGTAGATGAATAGAATTGAATTTGCTCATGTACATTCATGTTTTTGTTTCATGTTTTCTAAAATGTGTATCTGATCTGTTTCACATGAATTTCCAACATTTCCTTAGTACAATATTAAGTGACCACTACTTTCAGCAGCATATACTTCATAAGGTGGCAATGCCAGCTCTCCAGAACTAGAGCCGATAGGGGAAAATGCGTGTCATTATCAGAATCAGCGCCTAAAACATACTCAAATATGGTTCCAACTTTTAAGGCACCAAAATGGGTGATCCCCAGTGTAGCCGATGTGCTTTTGCAAAGAAATAAGAGGACTTGAGTGTTTTTCCCAGCAAAAAATTTAAATTTAGGTCTTCTCCCGTAATCAGTAAATTGCATATCTGAAGTGCTAAAGCCTCCATAACCATTTGGCTACATCTACACGACCGTGATTTACAGTTGGATTTTTAAGCAGATTTGATATTTAGAATCTGCAAAAATCCAAAGTTAAATCCTCCCATAGATCTCAACAGAAAATCTGAGCTGTGTAGACTACAGCGAGGATTTTTTGAGTTCAGATTTTAAATCCGAAAACCGAATAAAAAAACAGCCATATTTCACTTGAAAATGTGGATTATAGTACTCGAACATGTAAAATTCAAAAACAGAGGCAAAAAGGTACGAAAGATGAAAACCGAGAGTAAAATATTGGTCAGATTCTGATTAGAATGTGACAAGTATCTTGTCCTCTGTCGTGTGGACGCAGCCTTTACATCCGTGTGTCTTGTACAATGCAGAGGTTATGTTTAGATCTACTTTATGCGATGATACTTTTTGTACCTTATCTGTTTATATACATGTATCCAGCTTGTCCTGCTTATGTTGCATTTAGGTACTTTTGTATATGATCTCTTCCCTCAGACCTCTATTCAACATGTTATATTTGGATTTCTGAAAGCTGCCATTAAGCTAAATGAGATGTGGAAGGGGCGGGCTGCCAAGATGTTGTATAGGCCTAGAGGGAAATCAGTGTGTGCATGAATACATGTGTATACGCACTCTGCCCTCGTAAGCACGGCAGACGGCTGAATGCACCAACACACATTTGGGTCAGTGATATCTTCATTTAGAAGTAATCTGGGAGGTGTGTTTATTTCCTGACACTCAATACACCACATATTTCATTGACACATGGAGCATTATAATTCTCACTACTTTCAGAATATTGCTCAGTTTCTTCCATGTCGTCAGTAAATGAAGGCGTCGAGCACGTGTCTCATGCACACACAGGGCTTCATGAATCAGCTGCACAAAAGGATGAAATCCCATGCTCTGGAGGGGTGCCCAAAGCAGGAGGAGCAAGGTGACAACATGAGTTATGGGAACCTCTCCCTGACGTTTCTTTAGTGCGCTCAATGGCCTTCACTGCAGTGCAGAATTATCCTCCTCTCTGCATTGCACAAGCCCAGGCAAAGGGGGAGGGGGTGAAAGGTTATGTTGGATCGAAAGCAATAACTAGACCCATGCTCCATCTGCTGGACAAACAACTGCACAGCAGCCTCTAATGCAGTGTCGTTAGCAGTTATCTGCAGCATTCTTTTAATTAAAGCGCTCCAATTAGTAGGGTTCTATATTGAGGAGGTAAAGCATGTGGTGATCTCAGCACAGATCACTCTGCAATACATAACATTTCATGGCTTCTTCCATCAGACCGTCACTCTCTGTATTTATGGATGGTTCTATTGCTGCTCAGTCACTCAGCGGATGGGAAATTTCCTAATGACGGTGGTGTTCCAGGAAACCAACGGTTAACCCTGAAATAATCAGTGTCCTTGCCTCAGAATCTCCATAGCAACATGTGAAACCTGACTCTATAAAGTATATTAGAACATCTGTCATTGGCACACTGACTGCTGAATGAATACAATTGCCAATGTCGCCATCTGGTGGTAGAAGGTGGGTGCAGGCACTGACCTACATAACAGGGCGGCATATCAAGGACTGTTTACAGCTATAATCTATAAACCGATATTACCCTGTGCAGGTCCAGTCATGTTCTGTTATGCAAGTGGTCAGCGCACCTGCAAAAACTGCTGCGACAGTCACATGCGGAGACACCTCCCAATAGGCAAATATAATAGGGCACACTGCACATGCAGGACTGGGGCAAGTGAGGCATAAAGAGCCCTCCAAATGGAAAAAACAGCCCATGCTATACCTGCTGGCGTCCCCTTTAGAAGTGGTGCCGTCCCCTACCTTCGCCTTTCTCCCCGCCCTGTGTACATGGACCAGGTCAATTCTTAAAGTTATATTAGCAGCAGAGACATTTAGGGGCAGATGTGCCGGGAATTATTGTTATTACTTCTATCTTTTCTTTTTTTTCTACAGTTACAGCAATATGGATCGGATTTTAACAAATCTCATCCACACGCTGTGGAAAAAAATCCCCAACAGATCCCATTGTGCTCAATGAAGTCCATTAGATGCCAGATAAGCAGGACAAATGTTCAAGGTGTTTTAAATTTCGATGTCATTACATCCATTTCTAAATATTTTTTTCACTATAAAATGAAGTATCATCTAGAAATTCCGCAAAGCACTTTTTCTGGTCATACAAAAAAAATGATAAAATATTGTCCCTTCCCATCGTAGCTTTAGGGTTATGGTAATCTATTTCGCCCAGTGAATGGTCAGCATATGGAAATGTATAGAGGTCTGCCATGAAGCTGTTATGGGCAGACTGGGACCATTTACCTGCAGTCATATCTATTAGTTGCTCTTTCTTCTGTTGTTTCTCCAGTTTATCTTTCTCAGCCTTTTCTTTGGCCAGCTTGGCTCTCCTGAGCTTCTCTTCAGCTTCACGCCTCTTCTGATTGTCTTTGACAGCTTGCTACATGACAAAATTAAAAAGAACCTACATAAATGTAATCTCATTTAGATTTAATAAAACTTTAAGTGCACTTGTCTCCTATTTGCCTAAAATGTGGACAAAATCCCCAAGCAGCATGAGAAATAGGCAAATAAAAAGGACTAAAATATTTACAGTCCTTTGCTGGTCAGTCCCTGGTTTAACTAGGTACTATCTAGACAAGGCCGAGTCTCTATTCCCTACTATCATGGCGGCAGGACTTCTGTTACAGGATGCAATGATGTATAGTCCACAGTGATTGGACTACATGGCAACCTGATGTTACACCACCAAGGGAGAAAACCATTAAGACCAGCACTTCATACACTAATCTTAAATGGCTTGTCCAATTTAATAAAATTATAGTTAAATCAGGTCAGGTGGGGAAAAACTAGAAACTTTCCCAGATCCGCTCCTATTCACTTCTGGGTTCTTAACCCGCCACCAGGTGAGGCTCGCTTTCCATTCGTTCACTGTGGATCTTGAGCCTCTCTAGTGCGCCAGGATAGCAAAAGCAAAGGTGAAACCAGCCGCAGAAATCCAAATTTGTAGAAGGCAATAAAAAATATATTTATTATATCACTCCATTAAAAAGGACAGACAGAATAAACGCCCCATAGAGAGAAAAAAAGTTCATGGAGCCATCGCTCCTGTTGACGTGTTTCAGATCCAAAGATCCTGAATCGTAACAATGTTACAATGTCAACAGGAGCGCTGGCTCCATGCACTTTTTTGTCTCTATGGTGCATTTATTCTGTCTGTCTTCTTTAATGGATTGATTTAATATTTTTTACTGCCTTCTACAAATTTGGATTTCTACGGCTGGTTTCACCTTTGCTTTTGCTATATTGGAATTTCATAGCGATTTGAGGACTCACTGAGACCGTGCCACAATCAATCAGGTGAGTGGACACATTAGTTTGTTGAAGAATTAAACATAGGCAAATCCTGTTTTATAACTGCAGTGGTGGGAGACTGAAAGGTAAGTATCACTTTTTTTTTCAATTTTAGGTGCTAATGCAAAAAGTGTATGGATGTGCATTACTATAAGAAGGCACAAAGATTCATCTAGTTGTTGACTCCAAAGTAAGGACTTGTGTAATATGAAAAGTGTTTTTTCCTGGTGTCAGGTCTCGCCTGCTCCATACACAAGCTGGAAAAAGCATCTGGCCTTCATCACGGAGCAGCTCCACAGGAAACCTCTGCCTCATGAATAACAAGCTGCATTCTTCTGAGAAGTGGAAATATCTGACGGCCAAATGAAAATCTCCTAAAGAGATCCTCGGCCTGTCCTCGGCTTCAATAAGAAGTTTTTATATAATTGCTTAGTAAGCTTTTTTAGTGTTTGTGGAATTTAGGATGGTTTTACTATTCCATCACACAGGCAATATACAAACCGTTCTGTGGTCGACATTTGGGAAATATGCAGATGATTAATATTTGTCTCTAAAAAGACACTTCATAAAGAAAATGGGACTAACAGCAGTAATGTGAATGTGTAATGGAAACCAGAGAAGAGCGCTCTCCAGGGGATCAGGTCAGATGACCTTTTACACTTTCAGCTTGGAAAGAATTTGGCTAAGTATCCGCTTTTCTAAGGAAAACATTCCTATAGGGGCTGCAAGGTTTTATACAAATAAGGCTCAAGTAACCAGATTCCTCATCCTCTGTTAAAATTTGGTACCCAAACTCTGCTGGAGTTCACAGGAAACTTGTCAGGTTAAATGATACTCTTCCGTTTTCCATTTTGACTAGCAGGTTGGCCATTGGTTGCCCAATTTTCTTGCGATATATCTCCAGCAAAATTTGGATCGGGATGGTCCCGAAGAGCTACTAACAAGAGTGTTTAATAGTGTTTAGTAGCTGTGGCCACTGAGGTCATATGCAGGCTCGGACTGGCCCACAGGGGAATCCCCCAGTGGGCCACATGGCTTGGTGGGTCCCAAGGCATTGTGGTAATCCTGGGCATGACATCATTGGGGTTGCTTTCCAGGGAGGACAGCAGAATGCATGAGTCATATGCAGTATGTGTAGTCATGTACATTAGCTGCAGGGTTGGCTCCAAGAGTCCACTCCACTGGTAGGCCCAGGAAACCCAGTCTAACATGGGTCCTATGAGGTGAGAATTTTAATTAAAAACTACATGCCTACTGTTATTTACACCTTTTTTTTTAAAACCAAATCTCTTGAAGCTTCCTTTGTAAGTTACAGGGCATGTAAAATAGTGGAAAAACATGGCTGCCTGCTTCCAAAATGTCTACACAATTGACCACAAGTTATGAATTGTATTGCAGCTCAGCTGCACTGAAATCAATGGAGCTGAGCTGCATTACCATACACAACCTGTGGACAGGTGTGATTCTCTCTTTAGGAAGAAGCAGCCATGTTTATGTATCACAGGGCCCCATTAGGCTATAAATTGTAAAGGTCTGGAATGTGCTGTCTTACCCAGCAATCCCCCATCTAACCCGGTGAGTATATAAAAGTTTCTTTAACATGTTATATTGTACTGTACACCATCAGTATCCGTCATGTTATGTGACTCCTCTCACCTCTGCTAAATGTCTAGGAGGACTGACAGAGAACGGGACATATAACAAACTATTCCCCGCCTGCTGATGAGGCTGAATCACTATCAGACGCCTGTTTAGTGAGGTATCCACCCTATGACCGTATAACCAAAAAATGTACTAAAACGCCTGTCTGCAGAAATCAGTATTTTTTTTTCTATTTTCTTCCATTAAAGATTAATACTATAGTTCCGTGTCTTATCAATCTGAAAATAATGTGCCTGCAAAACTACTATTCTCAGAGCAAAAAAAGGAAAATAAAACATGAAACATAAAACTGTCCTTCAGAAAAGTAGGACCATGCGGCCCAATGCTTCCAATTAGAGCTCATGCATTTGTTAAAATGCTTTGAAAACATAGAAGCGCCATTGAGATTTGTTGCAATGGACAACAGGGCGAGGTTTCCATTAGTTTTGATTAGTTCCATTAGTCAGCCAGTAAACAATAGGCATCTTGACCTTACCACAAACATGTTTCGGAAGTTGTTCATGTCCGCGAAGAACTCCTCAATGGTGACTTTCTTGGGGTCAAACACAAAGTACTGCCCTAACTCTTGAAATGAGGACACCATGTTGTCATGCATCATGTTTAACTTTGTATACTGTTCTTGTGCTTCCTTGACAAATATGTAAAATAAATTAGTTGAGGAATGTAGACAGAAATGACATGCAACTTATCAGCAAATCGGATTTATAAATGATATCTATACCGATCAGCAGCAACATAAAAACCACTTGCCCCCAAAGCAAGAAAGTCACTTGGCCAATACTTGCTTTCTAAAAACTGCAATTGCATTATAAACTGCATCAAATATTAAAAATGCTCTAAACATGTAAAGCTGGGTTCACTTATGTTTTTGCCTATGTTACAGGTTTCCCCATAGAGGTGAATAGAACAAATGTACTCCTATGTGGACTATATTTGCTGGCAGCATACGCTTTGCCTGCAGGATTCAAAAGCTAGGTCTACTACTATCTTGTGTACCCTTGACAAATAGGTCAAACATAGTCCACACAGGAGTACGCTTGCTCTATTCACGCCTATGGGGCTGCCACAGCTACATCGTGGTGTCGGTTGCACTACCTTTTCTCCCCGATACCCCAATAGATACCTATAGTGTAGGCAATAACGTAGTGTGAACCCAGCCTTAGCAGTGCATCCCATCTTTCCTGGCCTTGAGTGTTTTTAATCTTTGATAAAATTATAAAGTAACTGCGGTTTTTCGGGAGTGCTGGACAAGTGATTTACTTGCTGTGAAGACAAGTATTCTGCCCGATTGTGTACAATTGATCCGGTCCATGCTTAATCTATTTACCCAGGAACTAGAGATGAATCTGCAATACACGAACTGTATCCTTTTTTTCTGCACGAAAGCCACCTGCCTATTATTTGTAGGTTCCCCTGATACTGCCAGAAGAGATCTGACCCAGTGAGATTGAGACACACACAAGACTTCTGAAGATGTCATGTGATATCTGTCAGCAAGACATAAGCAGCAAATCCTGCAAGTTGTGAGGCAAGATCAGACTTGGTGTTGCCGCCTCATCCCACAGATGTTAAATCAGATTGTGATGGAGGGAACTAGGAGACCAAGTTAACACGCTCAACTCAATAATAACAAAAACAATAACAATATAATACTAAGAGGGGTCTGCTATAGGTCCCCAAATATAACAGAACCCATGGAAGATGTACTCCTCAGGCAAATAGATGAGGCGGCTAATCAAAATGAGGTTATTATGATGGCGACTTTAACTATCCAGACATCAATTGGGAATCTGAAACCTGTAGCTCTCATAAAGGAAACAGGTTTTTGTCAATAACTAATGATAATTACCTTTGCCAAATGGTGCAAGAACCGACTAGAGGAAAGGCCCTTCTAGACTTAATATTGACTAATAGAGCTGACAGAGTAACAAAGGCTCAGGTTGAGGGGCACCTAGGAAACAGTGACCATAATATAATAAATTTCCGTTTTTCCTTCAATAGAGTTTTTTGTCAAGGAGCCACAAAAACACTGAATTATGGGAAGGCTTTTTTTCTCCACTGTATTTACCGAGGAGGATGAGCTTCCTGTTGAACAGAGGGATGAGGTAAACTCCAACTTAAAAGTTTTCTTGTCTAACCCAGGAAGAAGTGCAGCTCCGTCTTAAGAAGATTAAAATAGACAAATCCCCAGGTCCAGATGGCATACACCCACGTGTCCAAAGGGAGTTAAGTGATGTCATAGATAGGCCCTATTCTTAATATTTATGGACTGTCTAATAAACGGGTATGTCCCCAAAGGATTGGCGCATAGCAAATGTGGTGCCAATATTCAAAAAGGCGTCAAAAAGTGATCCAGGAAACTATAGGCCGGTAAGTTTGAACTCTGTTGTGGGTAAAATGTTTGAAGGTTTTCTCAGAGATGCTATCCAGGAGTATCTCACTGAAAATAAATGTATAACCCCATTCCAGCATGGGTTTATGTCAGACTAATCTCATCAGCTTCTATGAGGAAGTCAGTGCTAGACTGGATCGGGGTGAGGCACTGGATGTCATATATCTAGATTTTTCTAAAGCATTTGATACGGTGCCACATCAAAGGTTGGTGAATAAAATGAGAATGCTTGGACTGGGGGAAAATGTGTGCAAGTGGGTAAGCAACTGGCTCACTGATAGAAAAAGGGTAGTAATTAACGGTACATACTCGGACTGGATTGCTGTTACTAGTGGAGTACCACAAGGGTCAGTATTGGGCCCTATCCTCTTCAACATTTTCATTAATGATCTTACACATGGATTACACAGTAGAATATCGATCTTTGCAGACGATACTAAGCTCTGTAAAGTAATCAACACAATAGAGGATAATGTGTTATTACAAAGGGATCTGGATAAGTTGGAGGCCTGGGCAGGGAAATGGCTGATGAGGTTTAACACAGATAAATGCAAGGTTATGCACATGGGAAGGAAAAATCCATTACATGACTACATGTTGAATGGAAAAAGGCTGGGTAAAAGTGACATGGAGAAGGACTTGGGAATCCTGGTGGACAGTAAACTAAATTGTAGCAGCCAGTGTCAGACAGCAGCTGCCAAGGCAAATAGGATTATGGGGTGCATTAAAAGGGGCATAGAGGCACATGATGAGAACATTATTCTTCCATTATACAAGTCACTGGTTAGACCACACATGGAATATTGTGTTCAGTTTTGGGCACCAGTGCACAGGAAAGACATTGTAGAGCTTGAACAGGTACAAAGGCGGGCAACAAAAATAATAAAAGGACTGAGTGGACTACAATACCCAGAAAGATTAGCAAGATTGGGGTTATTTAGTTTAGAGAAAAGACGGCTTCGGGGGGACATAATAAATATGTTTAAATACATCAAAGGTCAATATAGAGATCTCTCCCAAGATTTATTTATACCCAGGGCTGTATCTAGAACAAGGGGGCATCCTCTACGTCTTGAGGAACGAAACATAAACATAGAAAGGGATTCTTTACTGTAAGAGCAGTGAGACTGTGGAATTCTCTGCCAGAGGAAATTGTCATGGTGAATTCACTGACAGAGTTCAAAAAGGGTTTGGATGCATTTCTGGAGCATAATAATATAACAGGTTATAGTGTCTAGGATTCTGGAGGGGAGCCATGGATCCAGTGTTTTTTCCGCTTGGAGTCCGGAAGGAATTTTTCCCTAAAATGAGGACAATTGGCTTCTACCTCATTGGGGTTTTTTTGACTTCCTCTGGATCAACACCTTAGCACAACAGGCTGAACTTGATGGACGTCTCGTCTTTTTTCGGCCTTACAAACTATGAAACTCTATTGTGTTCTTAAACAGACTCATTAGACCAGGTCAACGTCTTCCATTGTTCCATGGTTCTTAAGACCACTCCAGGCATTTAGAACAGTAGACAAAGGTCAATATGGGCAGTCTGACCAGTCTGCAGGGACATACCAAGCTGCAATGCACTGCATGTTCTGAAACCTTTCTATCATAGCCACCAAGGGATGTTCCCATTATGTTCTTTGATGGGACATATCAATAGGCTATTCCATAAAAGTTTGAAAGGTCCAGATCCCACCTCTGGGACCTGCACCTGTCTCTGGAATGTGGCCCCAAAACTGCTGACTCAGACAGAAGAGCCGGTCACGCTAGCACACAACTCTCCGTTCTGTTCTACAGGTGTTTTGAGTACAGCCGAACCTGGGTCTCACGTGCACCTGGAACTCCCATAGAATAGAATGGCGAGTCGTGTGCAAACATGACCAGCTATTCCTTCTGTGCCATGATGGCCAATTCTCAAGATAGGTGTGGGTCCCACTTTTGGGACATCAGATAGCATCAGCTGTCAATATACCAACATGTGCAACAGAAGGTTTTCTGTAGGTTCAGACCAAACTGGCAAGCCACTAAGCCAATGTCCATCAATGTGACTAAGGCGTCATAGATCCTGCTGCAAGTTTATTCTTTTTGTGAAAAGTGTGGTCTAAACACTTTTGTGTCTGATATGTAAAGTTTATACCAAAAAGAAACTGTGTGTTTGCTCTCTAGTCTTCTATGACTCCACCGTGATATATGCAATTATAAATTATAAATGGATAAAAAAAAAAAAGTTCACTTCTTTTTCCCCAAAACAAAGCCAAACAAAGTCTATGTCCTGTGTTTGATATTGCAACTCATCCCCACTCAAGTACATAGGGCTGAGCTGGATAACCAGACACTACCCATGGACAACAGCTTTGTTTCTTGGGAAAACCAGATTCATTGTTTTAATCCTAGACAAATCATTTGATTCATGATGCAATGACTAATGTTGTTTGTTGTATTTGTATAGTTTGTAATGGAAATATCCATTGTTCATAACACCTAATCATTTAGTGGTTAAAAGTAGAAAAAGGATATAGTCATTTTCTCCACAAACTTATCCTTCTCATTGGTGGAGGGGGGAAAGTTGTCAATGTCTCGCTGAAGATCTGAAATTTGTTTTTTCATCTGATCCAAATTCTTCTGCAACGTCTCGGCAGACACTGTAATAGCACAAGAAAAAGACAATTACACCAAGTGAAGTAGCTACACTGTTACATTAGATTGCTGGCCACATAACGATCGCTATGGCAGACCACTTCTGCTATACAAAACCTGCAATGTTCCTTCAGCAGAGAGAACACTGACTGGGTGAAGTACTTCTGATACTAACAGCCCCGCACAGTCATTGATGTTCCTGCTTTCATTGGCCCTGAACAGTCTACATTCATAGGAAGCCGGCAAGGTGGAATTCTCATGTCAATTCAATTACTTCCAGTTATACAGTTACCGCTAAAAGTGAGGACATATAAAAGGAAACAAGTCTTTTTAATGCCCTATACCTTTTATGGTCCAACAGTCATCTGAATTTGGCTTACATACAATACTACCTTACTCCTGTGGTGGAAGTGTAGGTCTTACCCTGATATTAATATCTGATAACCAATGTATTTTACAACTGGATTTGCAGCAAACTGCTGATTGATGAGCAGTCTGCTTCTTAAAAGAAGGAAGGTCTTCTTTATGAGCATAACTGTACCAACTAAATGGAACAACATACTCCAAGTGCCCAACTAGCACTTAAAGTGAACTAAGTCACATAGGCAACTAAAGCTAAAATGTTTTATTCATAACCACATACAATTAGGGTGCGTACACACTGCACAGGACAAATACCGGACGGTTTGCCGGCCGGTATTTGTCCTGATTATCGGCCGGCCCCACGGCGATGAGCGGAGAAAATCCCTCCCCCCTCCCATTGAGGTGTTCATATTCCGTCCGGAAACTGGACGGAAGAATGAACATGCTCAATGATTTTTGAGCGGCCCGCGGGCAGAAAAACCGCCGGGCGGAAAACCCGTGCAGTGGGGACTGCTGACCATAGAGCACAATTGTGCTCATTTTCGGCCGGTTTCTCAGGCGGTCTGAAAAACCGCAAACCGGCTGAAAAACTGGCCGAAAACCCAGCCGAAAACCCGTGCCGTGGGGACATTTTGTAATCACTGGATTGTAAAACTAGATAGATAGAGGTTGACTCTATGCACATGCCTTATGCATTTACTATTGTTACAGTTGTTGAAAGTTAAAATATATAAATATATATAAACATTATTTGATCTATTTTTTTTCTTGTGTTTATTTTGGAAAACGGTTGTCTTGTTTTAGTGTTTATGTGTATGTAAATATATACACATGTATGTGTATATGTATACATATACACACATGCATACATATTATATATACTGTACATACACAAACACTGAGAAAAACAAGACAATCGTTTATTCAAAATAAACACAAGAAAAAAATAGATTAAATGTTTCTTATCACAGTAGACAACATTTCACGACTATGTGTCTATGAGTTCCCAAAATATTAATCACAGAAGACCTTGAAAACTTCCTGACTGTTCACACACTACAGGACACAGTGTGCCAGTAATGCTGCTGAACAACAAACTGTAGAGCGACCGCTAACTCAGAATGATGATCAAGTAAAGGATCTTAAAGGAATATTCCAGTCATATACGGTATTCCTATAAACCAATCAGCCATACCATTAAAACCATCTGACTAATGTATAATTTCCCCTTGTGCCACCAATACAGCTCTGACCTAATGAGGCATGGACTCCTCGGTTGTGTTGTCTAGTTCTGATGCTTACATACCCACTATAGCGGCTTTTGGTGGAGGAAAGGGGTCAGCATGGGCACTCTGACCTGTCTGCGGTTACATAACTCCATACAAAGCAGACTGCAATGTACGGTCTGTGCCGACACCTTTTATTATAGCCAGCCTCAACAGTTTCAGCAAATTGTGCTCCAGCAACTCTGTGGTACTGGACAGATGGGCTAGCCTTTCCTCCCCATCTACATCAAAGAATTTTAGGCACCCATGACTCTGTTACATGTTTTCCTTCCCTGGACTCCTTTTGGTAAGTACTAACCACTGCATGATGGGAAGACCTACCATTTCGGAGATGCCGCTACTTTTACTAATTGGCCCTCATCACACCCACTCAGATCCTTTCACTTGCCCACTTATTCCTGCTTGTAATCCAGTACCTTCAAGAACAACCTTACAGATCCCCCTTTTGACAAAAAACATTGTCACATATTGAGTGTTATTCACGTCGCCTGTGTTTTTTGTGTTATGGCTGTTTTATCTCATTATGTTGTACACGTTGTGTGCCCTGCTCTTTAGGGTTACTGTGCATTATCTTCATTGAAGGATTAAAGGGGTTTTCTCGCTACAAAGATCATTTCTGTAATGATGGGGAGTAAAAAATAAGCACTTTTGCAAATGGTTTGCATTACCTAAATCATTTAGTATAGCAGGTATGAGCTAATCTGTGTGTATCTAGAGCTAAATTTGCAGCATGAGGCTGGGCCCCTTTGATGTGATTGGCTGACTGATATTTAGTTCAGCACTGCTGGGACACACCCCCTGGTCAGGAAACACCACCTATTCTGTGATTGGTTGCCTGCAGTCTGTGCTTACTCCCCTCTGTGCTGTGGAAAATGAAAGTGAAACTAACTGCCTGAGCGTTCTGTGATGGCTGTGTCTATAATAAAGGCTGTCTGAGCTCCTCTATGCTTATCTCCCATGGCTCTATGTGAAGGATTTGGGCAATTACGGAGTCTCTAGCTGCTATATTCACTTTCCCACCCGTATAACACAGTCTTTTCCCTTTCACCTCCTGCCTGATAACAGAGAGGGGAGCAGAGTGCATTCCTCACATTTTTTTCATCAGTTCAGGCTGTATGAATAACTCTTTACAGCAATGCAAGTGTTCTGGTTACAAGGAGCTTATGGTGGGAGGTGACAGCTCTCCAGCCAGGAGAACTGACCATTGCAGGAAGGCTGCAGAGCTGTGACATCCTCTCCCTTCCACTGCTCACACAGAATGATGATGTCACCAGTCTTCAGTGAGGAGAGACCCACCTACTGGGTGGAGAAACCTGTCCCTCGATTTTAAGCTTTAAGAGACCGCTCAAGTCTGTGAAAGCCTGTGATGAGAAAACCCCTTTAAGTAGCTTACTTCCACAATACAGTTTTTTTTAGGTTATCGTTTGTGGCAGCCATCGGCCAATTCGCTACACATAGGCAGCAATTATAGCTTTGCTTTTGTGACTGCATTATATAGCACAGCAGATAGCATTTTGGCTTAATTTCTCTTAATACTGATTACCTCTGCTAGCTTTTTCTACATGGACCAGCTCATCAGGGAACTGTAATGTATCAGGATAGTCGTTTTCACAGATCTCAGCGAGAAAATGTAACAACGTAGTCTTCTGGTCAGCGGACTTGGTATCTTTAAGCTTTAAAAGGGGGGAAAATCCATAATAACAACAATTAGCAGTCTTGTATTAGCAATATTCAGCATTTCTGGTATGAACAGTCACCAGATAGACATTTTAAGGGGGATGTTCCAACATATACACAACCCCTTCAATAGAAGAGAACAGAGTAGACCAATCCCCGACATACAACTGATATTAGCAAAGGCCAGCCAATGTTATGAATGTTAAAGGGGCACTACCATCAAATTTTTTATTTTTTCCACACATTGACAAGCTAAATGAAACTATTACATAAATTTTTTTAATTGGGTGTTTTTTCCCATATAACCTAGTTGTCATATGTATAAGACATCCTGGTTTGTCTATGAAACTCCTTCTTTGAGCTTGGATAGCATAGCAGTGAGGATTGTTTGACAGGTCTCTTCCAGGCCAACTAAGGACCTGAGAGGTGAAAGTGTTGTCAGCAGAACCCGATAAGTGAACTGGAACCCCACAATGCAGAAAATATTTCCCCATTATCCTGTCATGTATTGTTCTTGTCATTGCCCTACAGTCTAGTTTTACCTTCATCGCAGTCTGTAGAGAGAACAATAAAGTGATAGTTCGGTCATTACCTACTATTTGTAATGAGACTACAAGCAGATAAGTAGTACCAACAATAAAGTGATATTCGTCTGCCCTGATGCTTAGGAGTTTTATCTCTTTACTATCATAGCTAAAAAGCACAATATTTTATATGTAATTTTTAAATGCAAAGAACCAGTGAATAAAAAAAAAATACTGGCATTTCAGGAGTGTTGGTTTTAACAAAAATACCCCTTCTGATAGAAATGACCCTTTAATGATTAATGGCTTTTCACCATGCCTAATGGACAGGATCCCAAACTATAGTCCATCCCCCCATAATATCCATATGCCCTAACTGGGAAAATAGACAGGGTTCCTTAAGGAGCAACCCATTCAAAGAATACATATTCAAGATTATATACCACTTTTACAAGGTTACATGGTTTGTAAGGCTGAAAAAAAATACAGATTTCCATCCAGTTCATCCTTATGTTCTGCAGTTTTGATCCAGAGGAAGGTAAAAAAAAAAAAAAAGAAAAAATAGGTAAGGTAATAGCCAATTGTCTTCATTTTATCCCCTTAATGACCAGAAATTTTTTTTTAGTTTTTGCCTCCTTGCATTTCAACAGTTGTAACTTTTTTATTTTTTCAATGACGCAGTTGTATGAGGTCTCATTTTATTCGAGATAACTTGTACTTTATGGGGGAATAATTTAAGTTGACTTATAAATATATGCATTATTTTTTTTTTTTTACACCATTCACATTTCAAACTTAACTTTTTAGATTAATTTTACAGGTTATTACGGTCGTGTGTATAAAAAATATGTGTAGGTTTTTTCGTGCGTGTAATTTATGCACAATTATTTTTTTATGAAATATTTATTTAATGGCTTAGTACACAGACAGCTCTGGGGCCACTCTAGGTCCCCAGGGCTGACTGTGCAGCTGTTCCCCGGGCTCTGTCGGGTGACCGGGTGTTCTGATCACCCGACAGAGCAGGGGAACCCTTTGATTGCACTGCGGTAACGTACCGCTGCAATCAAAGGGTTAAAGCGCCGGGATGCGGAGGTTTCCGCCGCTACCCGGTGCTCGCAGGAGATGCTCTGGGATCAGAGCTGTGTAGCACAGCCCCGATCACAGCGCAATTGCGGCGTTGGGCGCCGCAAACCCCGGTGTCTGGAGCGACGTCTAAAGACGTCGCTGCAGATGAGCGACCCGCACCAGCCGACCTTTAAAGTCGGAGGGCGGTCGTTAAGGGGTTAAGTGAAAAAAAATCCTTCTGGCTCCAATCTGGCAATCAGAATAAATCTCTGTATGAACGTCCCTTCTCCAGAATCCTGGGCACTATAACTTGTTATATTATTACATTCTAGAAATTTATCCAGACTTTTTTTTTAAAATCTGTTGGTGAATTCACAATCTCTCTGCTCTTACATTAAAGAATCCCTTTCTATGTTGAAACCTTTTTCCTGAAGACATAAAGGATGCCCCCCTTGATCAATGTCATTAAATTAAGAGTTCTATAGAAGTTTCTTACCTTGCACAGGAAGCTAATATCGAAACCAAAAGCACCAGCATTCCTGGATCCAGCATTCATGAAATTTCCCACAAGCATTGTGAATTCCAATAGGGTGGAGAAGCTTTTACTCTTTTTCACTTCTTCACATGCCGCGGTCACCGACACAACCTCTGGCTTGATATTTTCAATTTGCTCATTGAAGAGAAGCTTGAACAGGATGGCATTGAGGCGAGGTCTTAAGCGGGGGACACTACACATCTGGAAATATGAAGCAAGGAGATCGGCATTACTACTCATTACCTCTTACTCATTATTGTAACATGCTATAAACTGAATTTTACATGCAAACATATATAAAGACGACCTGTTTGTTCCTTTGCGATCTCTTTTTTTGCAAATATATGCAACCAAAAAAAACTCTGGGACATCTTTTCTTAAAGGGGTTGTCTCAATGCAAAGATTAGCTTTGTACATGTAGGGACAAGTTATGGAAGACTTTTATATATTGTTCTGTTTTTTTGTTTTTGCCTGTTTGAGGAGATGAGATTTTATCTGCTTTGCATGCACACAGATCGGCTTCTGAGAGCAGGGAGTGACATCACCACAGGTCAGACTACCGGCAGCTTGAGAACAGTGTGTTATCTTTAATAAACAAAGGAAATGAATTACTTTTGATTATTTACTTTGAGCTCTGTTTCCCTTTGTACTATAGGTTAAATCTTCTTCAGTCATGTCAGTGCAATTAAGGAGCTGTGAATACAGAGCTGATCTGCTAATCACCGCTATAGAACCATCCACAGCTTAACCAGGAAGAGACACCAAGCATTAACCTAAAACTGCTTGTAGCACTGAAACAACACCTTTAAAGCTCTATGTTCTCCATTGTACTTCATGAAAACGTATGAAAAAATTGACAATGGGGAATAACCATTTTCCTTGTCACTCCCCCTCTTGTCCAATCAGTGCGTCTCTGTTTTGCATACCGTGAGAGCTGAATGGCTGATACAGGAAAAACCCCTCGTATGTAATTTTTTTTAGGCAGATCGCCATCAGGGTAATGTTTCAGTGTGACATTCACTAACCCTCCATCATCTCTGTACTGCACAAAAAACATTTATCACCTTTCCATTGGATATGTCGGCTGACCAGTGGATAGGTTGTTTTGGTCAGACCCACAGTTCTAATAATTACGGGGGTCCCAGCAGTGGAGCTCGCAGAAATCTACATTTGTCATCTACTCTGTGGACAGATGATTTTTTTTTTTTTTTTTTTTTTTAAGTCCTCCTTCCCTTCGCTCCACATTTGCTTGCAATTGGTGCCACAGTCTTTGGGCTTCCGATATGCAAGTCGCTATTGAATATGTCATGTAGGAGGTAAAAATTCAATGCTTTATTACTGTCCCTGCCTTTCCGATGGTTGTGAAGCTCTCTATAATAATGTATATATGGTTAGGTGGAATCCTATCCTGCTTTTTGGCGTCAGTTGTCACGTCACTGCTGGAATTTGGTAGCTGTATATGCTGCTGAGTCTTAATGCATCCAGATCACCTCTGAAGTAAGTTCTGGGCCTGTGTTTCACCTGTATTTACCCTGTAGCTGGGAGTAAAAATATTATCAACCAATGTTACATGGGAAACAAAATTGCTTTAGAGCAGCTTTATATGTGATCCTGTAATAAAATAGATGTTATCATTTCACAAGATCAGGCTAATTTTCTCAATGGGCCCACAAATTAATGCCTTAAGGCAGAGAATGAAGTGGGATCTCTGCTGTATCCATTCCCCTTAAAGGGGTTGTCTCACTACATTGATTCATCCTGTTTTCTTGGTTTCACTTTGAATTCAGGGGCGTGTTTACTGTTTTCCACTAGGCTGCAGTAGAAACCAGGTCTGTAGCTATAGCAACCAGTGCTGGCAGCTTATAAGGAGAGATCAAACAGGTCTGTAGCTATAGCGACCTGAGAAGCTGATGCAGCCCATACAAGAGAGGATATCTAGGAATAGGCAGGACACTGTTATTGGACATATATTGCAAAGTGACTTGTTTTTGCAAGATCTTTAACATAAAGAGCAATCCTTGTAGTGAGACAACCCCTTTTAAGGCACTAAATATGTACAGTATCTCCTAAAAAGCAGATTCAATGCTGACTTGCATTTCGGAAACCCAAGAATTGTGACACTGACTGTAAGTAAAAATGAAAGGCTAGAAAAAAAAAATGACATCTATATCACATTACATTAAAATACATGCATAAATTTAAAAAAAATCAGGTCACAGGTATTCTTAAGTAAAAAGTTTGGTAACACGCGATGAAAAGCACGATTGTTCTGATTCCAACCATGACCCAGGCAACAGAGAATGAGAATGCCAGTACTAACACGATGGAAATAACACACAGTTTCCAGTGCAGAGTCCCAAAAACAATGTATCTGAAACCGTCCTTCCGCTGCTCATGCAAGTCTGCTTTGTTACTTCATGTAGAACTCTATTATGTAATACATTTAACTTTATTCTTAGACACAGCAAAAGACCAAGGACAAATAAGATTATGGATGCTGCAAAACCCAACCACCCAAAGAGCAAAAACGCGCTTACTGTAACGCCAAACTGCTCGGGCTCTGCCAGGTCGTTGTATTCATCCTTAAACTCTGCCAGTCTCTGAAGCTGGTCACTTTCTGGCAACTGTTTAATTAGGTTCTACAAAAAAAAATAGAAGCAGCAAATAATTACCAATTACTTGCAACCAACTAGATTTCAGTTCATGCTTTATAAATGGAAATAATAAAATCAAACATGGAAATTTTTGGTCTAATTGAAATCATTTTGTGTAACTATGCATAACCAAAGGGGTGCCCCCATCTCCGTTCATTTCAATGGAAGTTCCGACTTCAGTCAAGCACTCATCCAGCTGTACTCATAATTCCCATGGAAGAAAACGGAGATAGAAGCACATCTCTCTGGCCACCTCTCTGTTCTGTGCAGCCAGTGCATGAATGGAAATGGGGGCTAAAGGACCCCCATCTTTAAGACCGGTGTCTGGCAATTTTATGTGACAGAGCAACACAAAATAGCAAGAATTTGTAAAGTGTGAAGAAAATGATATGTGCGTTTTCAAATTCTTACCAATTTAACTGAAAAGTTTAGTGTGTATATGTATTCAGCCCCCTGAGTCAATACATTGTAGAATCACCTTTAGCTGCAATGGCAGTGCAGTCTGTTGGGTTATGTCTCCACTAGCTTTACATCTAGAGGCTGGAAACTTTGTGTATTCATTTTTGCAAAATAGCTCTAGCTCAGTCAGATTGGTAGGCGAACGTTTGTGAACAGCAATTTTCAAGTCATGCCTCAGATTCTCAATGGAGTTTAGGTCTGGACTTTGACTAGGCTATTTTAATGCATGAATCTGCTGTGATTTCAACCCTTCCATTGTAGCTTTGGCTGTATGTTTAGGGTCGTTGTCCTGCTGGAAGGTGAATCTACCTCTAACAGGTTTTCCTCCAAGTTTGCCCTCTTCCCATCAACTCTGAGTAGCATCAAAGTCCCTGCTGGAGCAAAGCATCCCCACGGCATGATGCGGACACCACCATGCTCCATGATGGGGATGGTGGGTGTAGAGGGATGTACATTGTTGGCTTTCCTCCACACACAGCATTTGGCATTTTAGTCTTGCCACTCTTCCATAAAAGCCAGACTTGTGGAGTACATGGCTAACAGTCATCCTGTGGACAGGTTCTCCCACTTGAGCTGTGAATCTCTGCAGCTCTTCTGGAGTTGCCCTGAGCCTCTTGGATGCTTTTCTTTTTTGTGCTCCTCTGGTCTGGGCTGTCAGTTTTAGGGAGGCAGCCATGTCTTGATAGGTTAGCATTTGTACCAAATTTCTTCCATTTACAGATGATGGATTGAAGAGTGCTCTATGAGAAGTTTAGAGCTTGGACTATTTTTATTTTTTTTTTAAAACCCTAATCCTAAAATACACTTAGTCACAACTTTAACCCTGAGCTTTCTGGTGTGTTCCTTGGTTTTCATGACTATGTTTGTTTATTAATGTTCTCTGACAAACCTCTGAAAGCTTTACAAAAGAAGTTATAATGAGAAAAAATTATACATAGATGTACTCTATTTACTAATTAGGTGACTTCTAAAGGCAATTGGTCACATTTAGGGGTGTCAGAGTACAGGGGACTAAATACATATGCCACCCTTTTCAGTTTTTTAGTAACAAAAATTTGGAAACGTGTGCATCACTTTCTTACTAATTCACAAATACTTGCTATCGCATGATCAATAAAATTAATTGACGTTTGTGGTTGTCAGTTGCAACCTTCTGTATATGCCACAATGGGCCCAAAGACACAATTTAGCTGCTTTAAATGAACTACAAAAATAAGTTTGGCTAAAAAAAATAAGAAAAAGAAAATGGAAAAAAAGGCATAATACTTACTGAAATCATAGATTCTGTCAGCACTTCTTCATTAACTTCAAGGATGACGTTTTTAATCTCTTCATATGGCATACGAAACGAACCCAAGTAGATAGCTAAAAATGTCAAATGATGATAGTAACAGAACTTATACACTGATCTAAATATGTAATACCAGACACTATGTACAGTGGCCATTACGGAGCTTGTGTTTGTGGCTATTCACCAATGTGTATTGGATAGCCTGGTTAAATTAATGTATTACCACTAAAAACCTTTTAAGAGAGCCCAACTTCTGTATATGGGGCTTTATGGCTAGTAAACAAAGCAAATACCACACAGTAAGATATTATAGGCACTCAGAGAAAAGGCCACCGGCAAAAAAGGTGCTTGACTAGAATGTACACAGTCTATGGTCAATGTTTATCAGGTCTTTTCAGGTCCTGGCATCAGTCTGCAGAAATAACAATTTAGGAACTATTGCTGTGCCTGCAAAATGGTAGGGGTACCCCTGTTTGTAGGGCATGAGATGTTAGACAGACTGGGACATTAAAGGAAAGTTATTCTTGCATGGTTACCTTTGAGCCTTTAAAGAGGTCTTGTGACATCTCCTGGTATATCTATTTTAGTAAATACTTATGTTTCCTGTGAAAGAGAGTTGGAACTTTTGCTTACCGACTCCAAAGCCCTGGTGCTATTCCTCCATTATTCCTTCTAGAAATGTATTACTAAGGGTAGGTTCACACAATAAAGTGTGTGGCGTACAGCAGCGCATACTGTGCGCGCCACTATATGTCCTCAGCTTCAGAGGGACATGATGGCCAGTGCCAGTCTGTCAGGTAGGTGTGATCATTTTGGGATTTGTCTCTGTATAGTCTGACATTGTCCAATCACTACTAACAGTCTGTGCGTATAGTGACACACCGCTTTGATAACTGGAATGGTAACAACCAGCTGACAGATTCAGTAATACACTTCTGGAAGGAATAACAGAGGAACAGCACAGCACAAAGTTATAAGAGAAGAGGCTCCAGAATTGCTATTTCACAGGAGGGATCTAGTGGCAGGTCAACGTCTGAAAGCTAAGTATTTCTATTGAGTATTTCCTATTTTTTCTCTTAGAGTAACATTTTCGTGTCTATTTGGAATGAAGCTCGGATTTAATTAGAGATAGTGAGATAACAGAGCGAGTCATCGGTGGATGGGGCCGTCCCTTTTGGGACGATTACTCCGTCGTTTCTGTAGGTATTGAATAGGGCTGTAGTAGGGAGTACGCATTTTTCAAACCCAAGAAAAAAAAAAAAAACCTTTTTTTTAAAAACCCCCCAAAAAAAAACCCCCCAAAATTTGTACAATCAATGCAAAATAACGTTTTAAAAAGGCGTACGGGAAGATAAATAAGGAATGGCCCAAAATGGAACCCCTTTTGGGCAAACTTAACCACTACTTAAAGGAAACCCTTATTTCCCTTTTGGAGGTTTTAAAAGAGGTTGACCCCGTGGAACCCCTTTTTAGAAAATATCCCTGGGGGGTTTTAATTATCGGGCCCAAGAATCAAACCTTTCTGTTCCCTTTTAAATTAATTCCTTCAGGATAAAAAAGGATTCCACAAAGTTTCCGTCTCAAAGGTTCTCGGGCCTTATATGATTGCAGAGGAATGTTGCGCCAGCCGTGGGGTTCTTTTGGAGGGCCCTTTTGGGGAAATTTTTCGCAATACTTATCTAACCCCGGCGAAAAGTGAACTTTGCCCAATGGGAATTTAAAACCACGGGGGTTATTTTTTTCCTTGGAAGGGGTTAAAAAGGAACGATACCCCAAAAGTACTAATAAGGGTCGGGTTTGGCTTTTAAGGGGATAGAAATGATAAGTTTATTTGTATTTTGAGTATCTTTTTTTTTTAAAGTACATTTTCATTAATGAGCTCATTTAATTAATGTAGTTGATCTATTGATGGTCAACTGGGTGTATCCTTTTTTAGTTTTTTTTAAAAAATTGTAGTTTAGGGGGGTTTTGTCATTTTTCTTTTGAAAATGGAAGGAACAACCCAATTTAAAAATTTTTTGGGGTTGTTGATTATGTAGATAGGGACTACTTGATTATAATTCCTTGTTAATATAGGTGTGTAGTTGGTTTTAAAAGGGTTTGTTTTTTAAAAAAGTATTATTAAAAGTTACATTTTAGAATAGGGCCTACTTTGTTTCTGTCTGTGAGTAATTAATTGGCCATTTCCTAGCTGCTGGGAGACTAGTGGCATCAGTGATTTAAATTATTTCACAGTTAACACAAGTATGGAGTGAAATATTATAAGATGTTGCAGGTTCTATTTAAAAATATTGTCCCTCCTGCCTTACTCAATTTTCCAGAGAAGAAGCAGATTCTTCACAACATGCCTAACATTAATGTACAATGAAGGTAGGTAAATCCAGCACACATGTAGAAGGATATCCGGAAAATAGGCGTTATAGCAAACACACACTTTATTGAAGATGATAAAATGTCATTTAAAAACATCCATAAGCATGATGGTTTACGCGTTTCAGGCCCACATCTTGGCCCTTATTTGTAACATTAATATATATTTGCAAAAGGCACTGAGAATACTACGGTATGTAATCTTTAAATAAAAAGGATAAAAATGAATTTTTTTTTCATCATAAGCAATTGAATAAGTTCCCTACTGGTGGCTTAGTAAAACTCTGATGGCATGTTCATTAAAATGAATTTCTAGTTGTATTGCTTCCTTTTCTGTATTTCAGAGCTTCCTGGAAAATATTGGTCAGATTTACTAAGAGTGGTGTTTCATCTGTCAGTCTAAGTTATGAGGGTGCCTAAGGAAGATGTGACAAATTTATTAAGAGGCACTAAATAAGTCACATCTGGCTTTCCACATGCCACAAACTGAAATTCTGGTGCAAATTTTAGTCAATTCCCAATATAAAGTCCTGTATTATTTTCACAATACATTTTTACAAGTCAGGACTGAAGGGAAAAGAGTGAGGGGAGAGGTGAATGATAAAAAGTTGTAAACGTTTGCAACATTTGTATACCAGAAAACAGGTGCAATGCCTGCTAACTTTTCCGAAAGTGGTCTTGGGAACATATATGTAGTGCGTAGGACAGTCCCTGAGATGGATCTGAAGAACGACAGCTCTCCACAGTGATTCAAAGGTAGCCCTATAGCCTGAGCACAGAGGGTGATGAGAGGGATGCAAGCTATATTTCTATGGCAGGTAGTCAGATTATGTTTATACACATCACATTATTTTCTGTTTTTCTTGGCATGTACGTCAGTAAACACATCAGCTCAGAGAGGTACAGTCAGTTTACCTTCTTCCCTACTACAACATATGGCAAGTCCTCACTCGTTAGGCCATGGGCAATTTACAAGCTGTGGTTACAGCAGGTGCAGACCATTCTGAACCAAACTTGGCTAAACTTTCATTGTGCAGAATGGAGAGAAACAGCTGGGGGATATTTCTACCGAACCTTTCCATCTGCCTCATTGTCTTGCTCCTCTGTATTATGTATCATGCCAGCTTTAGTCAAGGTTGTAATGAATCTCTCAAGGTCTGCTGAGTTAAAGGGACTTGTCTGCTGTTTAGAAACCTAAATATATTATATCGTAGGGCAAGCTTCACAACAATGTTTAACCACATACCTATAAACACACGTGCAAGGCAACACATGACCTACTGACCACATGTCTATTCCCCCATTGTATGAAAAAGGCAAAATCCTGTAAAAAATTTAAGTTTTCAACAAAAAAAAAAAAAAAAGAAAAGAAAAAGAAAGCGAGACCAGGGAAAGCCTCAAGAACGGGGTGTGCTGAGAAATTTACTGGTGGGACCTAACTTTATACATATACACAGACACACCCAGTGGGGAAACTAAGTATTTGATACACTGGCGATTTTGTAGATTTTCCCACCTACAAAGAATGGACAGGTCTGTAATTTTTACCGTAGGTGCATTTTAACTGTGAGAGACAAAATAAAAAACAAAATCCAGAAAAATCACATTGTATAATTTTTCAATAATTAATTTGCATTTTGTTGCTTGAAATAAGTATTTGAAATAGTAGAAAAACAGAACTTTTGCAATTACAGAGGTCAGACATTTCCTGTAGTTCTTGATCAAGTTCGCACACTGCAGAAGGGATTTTGGTCTACTCTTCCATACAGATCTTTTCCAGATCTTTCAAGTTTCGGGGGTGTTACTGGACTACATTGAGTTTCAGCTCCCTCCAAATATATTCGAATGGGTTCAGGTCTGGAGACTGACTAGGCCACTCCAGGACCATGAAAGGCTTCTTAGGGAGCCAATCCTTGGTTGCCCTGTGTGTGTGTTTCAAATCGTTGCCATGCTGGAAGACCCAACTACAGTACATCCATCTTCAATGCTCTTGTTGAAGGAAGGAGGTTGTTGGCCAAAATCTCACGATACATGGCCCCATCCATCCTCCCTTTAATACGATGCAGTTGTCCTGTCCCCTTGGCAGAAAAGCACCCCCAAAGTAAGGTGTTTCCACCTCTATGCTTCACGGTTGGAACGATGTTCTTGGGGTTGTACTCGTCCTTCTTTCTCCAAACATGGTGAGTGGAGTGGATACCCAAAAGTTCTATTTTGGCCTCATCTGACCACTTCACTTTCTCCCATGTCTCCTCTGGATCATCCAGATGGTCATTGGCAAAATTCAAATGGGCCTGGACATGTGCTGACGTGAACAGGGGGACCTCGCATGCCCTGCAGGATTTTAATCCATGACGGCGTAGTGTGTTACTAACAGTAATCTTTGAGACTGTGGGCCCAACTCTAGTTAGGTCGATGACCAGGTCCTTACGTGTTGTTCTGGGCTGATTCCTGAACATTCTCAGAATCATCCTTACCCCATGAAATGAGATCTTATATGGAGTCCCAGACCACGGAAGATTGACAGCCATCTTGTGTTTCTTCCGTTTTCTAATAATTGTGCCAACAGTTGTTTCCTTCTCACCAAGCTGGTTTGTCCTGTAACCCATCCCAACCTTATATAGGTCTACAATTGTGTCCCTGGTGTCCTTAGACAGCTCTTTGGTCTTGACCATGGTGGAGAGGTTGGAGTGTGATTGATTGTGTGCACAGGTGTTTCTTATGTAGGTAACACGTCTAAACAAGTGCAATTAATGAAGGTAATGAGTGCAGGGTATGAGAGCTTCTTAAAGAAAAAGTAACATAATTCTTACTGGTTCGTACTTGAACAAATACTTGTTTTATTAACTAAGATTCAAATATATAATTCAAAAATCAAACAATGTGATTTTTCATTTTTTTTTTTTTTTTTTTTTAATTCTGTCTCTTACAGTTGAAGTGTACCTACGATAAAAATGACAGATGTCTCCATTCCTTGTGGTTGGGAAAATTTGCAAAATCGCCAGTTTATTAAATACCTATTTTTATTATTTGAGTGAAATAGGAAGGCTAAAAACCAAATCAGAAAACCAAGCAAAAATCTGTGCCAAAACACACACACAAATTTTCGGTCTGTTTTTAGCATCCCTCATTGCCTTCAATAATAAATTTCCCGCCGTTTTCCGAGTGAAATACAGTGGACTATTGAACATGTTCCAAATTTTTTGCAAAACTGTCGGTTTTGAAATCTGACCTCTAAAAATCCGAGCCGTGTAGACTACAGCTCTGATTTTCTATTGATGTCTATGTGGATGGTTTTACAGATGGATTTTGACAGTTTTCAAGTCTGAAATCAGTCAAAATCTGACTGTAAAACCATGTAAAGATGCCATAAAAGTATGTGGTACATATTAAATCTCTTCCCAAATAAGCACTCATCACTGACTGACCCAAATTGTGATGCTCATGCTGTGTTTCCAAGGTTTACGACCTGTAGTTTAACTTCAGCTGGTCGCGCATGCTCAGCTCTAGGAGTTATCAGAGGGGAAGCAGAGGATTGGAGGGGCTATAAGTGGGAATTTATGTGGGAGGCTCAGCAGAAAGCACAAAATTTGATGTACAAAAAGGTGGAGCCAAAGGAATACCAGGGGAGGAGAATAACCTGGAAAAGCTATCAGCAATAGAAGATGGGAACTGTAGTCCGCTAACCTCATGGGCTTCTCTTGCTCTGCTGAAGAGGAGCACTTACTGTAGGAAGCATCAGTTAGACTAAAGAGGTAATTACAAATTTTTAGGATGTAAGATTAGTGTTAAACTGTTGCTCGTGGTGTAGAGAACCTTTAGCCTTTTTCAAACTTGTCATCCGAATGCCCCTTTAAGGAGACAGAAACCCTTTATGTCATGTCACTAGAAGGGCTCATCCTAACGGTACAGGACAAATACCGGTCGGATAAACCGACCGGTATTTGTCCGGTTTATGTGCCGTGCATTGAGATGTTCATAAATCATCCGAAAACCGGACGCAAGACTGATCAACAATGTTTTCGAGCTGCCGGCGGTTTGAACAATCACCGGGCGGAAAACCCGTGCAGTGTGGACTGCTGCACGGGTTTTCCGTAGCGGCCCATGTAAAAGTTTGAGGCCGGTTTTTCAGACGGTTTGCAAAACCGCAAACCGTCTGAAAAACCGGCCGCAAACCGTTGCAGTGGGGACAAGCCCGAAGGCAACTGTACCATGCTTATGCTGTAGTATGAACAGACAGCACAGTTTATGAAAGGATAACCTTTTAGGCATTTTAATTTGAGCAGAGGACACAGGGATTAGGAACATTACTCTACAACACAAAACAATATACAGCTCCCAATCCACTTACACAGATTCTGGGCAGTCTTTGAATCCAATACTTTGAGTTCTTTTGCCTTTTTCTTTGGTGGGCCTTTCTTATCATCAACTTCTTGATCTTTCTTGCCTGTAGATCAAAAAAAGGGGTTAATATAATGGAACAAATGGAAACTGAATACTGTACATTTCTACTGAATTTCAGTTTAGTTTAAGTTACATGAAACAGTCCAAACCGCACACCACAATAAAGCAACACCCTAACCACACTCCCTAGCATTTCAGTCTCAGATATAAAAGGGCACACCTGTATGGCATGAACTGTAAAGAACATTGTGAACAGATCGAACCTGCTCTTACATGTATGGATTTCAAAATGACTCACAATGTGCTTCACTGGTTAAACAGCCGATCTGCTGCCATCATACATGCCATGCCAACAGTACAACAATGAAGGATCTGTAAGTCTTTTACTGGCTGATAAAATCTTTCTTGTATTTCGATGACACTAGTAATTCACTATAAAGCAGAGTAGGGGCATGTTTGAGGAGAACCATCTTGAGGTTACAATTCAGCCACATAACACAAACAAGAACGGCAGCTTAGAGAGAAGAAGAGACTGCAAATAACTGCAAAATTATGGAGAAGATCCACTGTGGGCTTAGTGTATTGCTAAAGGGAACCCGACCGGTGGTTTAAGCTGTCTTCCAGAGAGCAGGTTGTGATCGGAAGAGAAGCTGAGCTCTGTGATATATACTGGTTTACAGGATTCAAGTCTGAATTTGAGTAAAAAGCAAATCATAAAAGTGTAGCAGACAGTACTGCTGAGCCCACCCATATACAGTGATTGACCACTTTCCCTGACTCAGTGTAAACTGTCAATCACTGTATGTGGGCAGCGTCAGTGGGACGCTTTTTCTTTTTCCTCAGAAACCATATAAACCTATATATCACAGAGAACAGCTTCCCTCTATCTATCATATCCTGCTCTATGAGCCAGCCTCCGGAAGGGATTTTGCCTAGTGTCAAGTAACGTGAAGAAAATGGAACAATATTGTCTCAAATGTAATACAAGATCAATTCAGACCCTAACACGTTGCTAAATATCTGCTCAAGACTAGTATGGGCAATGCACGTCTGGAATCTCTTGCAATGTCGAGATCAGATTATATTAACTCACTGAAGGTAAACACTTTGACAGGGCATGTATAGTATAACACCCTATATGGACCTGGAGTCTTCTCTGATCTAAGTCTAGAACTACACTATAAGGAAACTGAAGCAAGGCTATCGCCAACAGGACAGCGAAACTGGGCATCTCCATTGCAGCACTATGCATTTTCCTCATACTCATCTTACTATAGAATTTCCCATAGAAAGAATAAGGATTCTTTTGTGCAAAAATATACAAAGGAAATGCCTATGTTCCCCACTGCACCAGTTTCTATGAACAGCTAAGATGCACTGATCAATTGAGCAGCGACTGGGGATGTAGAGGTTATAGACACACCAAGGCCTGATGTACAACTCTCATTCAGCAGCATAATACATTTTACAGTGATGCCATCATACCAGCCACCAAGTGACTATGAAAATCAATGGTTAATGAACCGAACCTAAACTAATGCCCATAGAGAAGGGAATGGAATATAATATAAAGTAATTCACCTATTAGAAGGCTAATATATTGGAATATTATTGGCAGGTACAAGCTGATAACAGAGCCATTAGCAAATGCCTTTTGCCATAGCAAAGTAAATTGACAGGCTCTATAGAGGGAATATGGCTTTCCTAATCTACTATTGAATCACTCTTCAGATACTGATAATCATTATGAGATATTAAGATAAGGGAGCTGGATATTTAGAGAAGCAGATGGAGATACTTAAATTGTTGTGAACCCCTAGGGCTGAGGCAAGGGTCTGCCAACGCCTATGGGCCCAGGAACATGGGCAGAGAAATACACCTCCAGTGCAAGTCAACCAGACATTCTGCCATTGCATGTAAATAAATTGTGCAGCTGGCAATGCCAGGCTCAACATCTGCATGGCGTTGGCTTCTTGTGGTACCATGTTTGACCACGAGTATTTTATACACTATGGACCTTATGTATGAAAACGGTCTAGCAGTAAGACGGTCTCTGCTGCCCATAGCAATCAATCAGAGCTCAGCTTTTATTTCTTATACAGTCTTACAGTTTTCATACATAAGGCCCTATATGTTTTACTAAACTGAGTTGTTTTGCCTATTTCGGATGTCAAATGTACACTGGCACATGGTCCTCATCCTGCCAGGAAGCTATGAAAAGCTGAAACAATGCTCCACAGCTGCCATTCACAGCTATCTGAGGACTATGCAGGAAACAGGAAGGGTCACTTCCACTTACTACATATACAGAGAAACCTGTGTGTGATGTGACCCTACATGGAGGTTGTAGGAAAGAGGAATAACATGACTAATCACAGGATGAGGCCTCATCACAACAACACAGGAAAGGTTTTATATTTGTCTTCTCTAGTCAAGATACATCTACAGTATCCAAAATGCAAGTCCATTCATGTTCCCTGCAGAGGGAAAACCATAGTCCGGTCCCATGGTCCAGCAGCGGAAACCCCACCGACAATAGCCACGTATTGTTGAAACCAGAAGTTTCCATACACTATATAGAAAGACACATATGCATGTTTTTCTCACTATCGGACATGAACAGTGAATCAGAAGTAAATTGAGGATTTGTTACAATCAATAGAGGGCGCAGTGAGCTTCCCACTCCATTCCCATAATGCCTTGTGATATGCAGATGCTTGGTAGTGGGCTAAAAGGCAATCAAAACACTACACACCTTAACTGGTGCTCTCCATAAGGAGAGATGTTCCCCTTCTCTCAGCCACTCATTGCCTCCCACCCAGTCAAGCCAGTATCGCTCTGCTCTACACTGATGAGGGGCAAAACCCTGAAACGGCGTATGTAGATGAGCGATATTGGCTTGACTAATATTCCTTTTTGCTTCTCAAAGATTCAGTGAATCAGAAGTAAATTGAGGATTTGTTACAACCAATAGAGGGCACAGTGAGCTTCCCAGCTCCTTTCCCATAATGCCTTGTGATATGCAGATGCTTAGTAGTGGGCTAAAAGGCAATCAAAACACTACACACCTTAACTGGTGCTCTCCATAAGGAGAGATGTTCCACTTTATCGGACATGAAATCAGAATAAACCTTACTCCTTTTAGGTCAATTAGGATTACCAAAATTATTTACATTTGCCAACTAACAGAATAATGAGAGAGAGAATTTAAGGCATTTTTATTGCTTTCTGCAAAGTCATAAGTTTACATACACTAGGATTACTATGCCTTTAAACAATTTAGGGCAGCCCATATCATGATGTCATGTCTTTGGAAGCTTCTGATATATTGGCTACAACTGAGTTTATTAGAGACACACCTGTGGATGTATTTTAAAAGCACACTGGAAAAACACTGCTTCTGTGTGTAACATCATGGGAGAGTCTAAAGAAATCAGTCAAGATATCAGGAAGAGAATTGTGGACTTGCATAAGTCTGGATCATTCTTGGGTGCAATTCCCAGATATCTGAAGGTGCCTCATTCATCTGTACAAACAATTATACGCGAATACAAACAAGATGGGAATGTCCAGCCATCATACCACTCAGGAAGGAGATGGATTTTGTGTCTCAGAGATAAATGTGCTTTGGTCCGACATGTGCATATCAACCCAAGAACAAAAGCATAAGACCTTGTGAAGATGCTGGTGGAAGCTGGTAAGATTGTGTCATTATCCATAGTGAAATGACTGTATCAACATGGGCTGAAAGGCTTCTCTGCCAGGAGGAAGCCATTACTCAAAAAGAAACATAGAAAAGCCAGATTAATGTTCGCAAAGGCACACAGGAACAAAGACCTACATTTTTGGAGACATGTCCTGAGATTTGACAAAACTAAACTTGAACTGTTTGGCCATAATGACCATCGTTACGTTGGGAGGAAAAAGGGAGAAGCTTGGAAGCCTCAGAACACCATGTCAACTGGGAAACACAGGGGTGGCAGCATCATGTTGTTGGGTTGTTTTGCTGCAACAGGGACTGGTGCACTTCACAAAATAGATGGCATCACAAGGAAAGAAGATTATGTGGCAATACTAAAGCAACATCTCAAGACATCAGCCAGGAAGTTAAAACTTGGCGGAAATAGGTCTTCCAAATGAACAATGACCCAAAGCATATTGCCAAACTGGTTACAAAGTAGCTTAAGGATAACCATATCAATGTTCTGGAGTGGCCATCATAAAGCCCTGATCTCAATTATTAAAAAAGTATGGGCAAAATGAAAAGGCAGGTACGAGCATGCATATGTGTCTTTTTACCCTGTTTCCCCAAAAATAAGACAGCGTCTTATATTAATTTTTGCTCCTAAAGATGTGCTACGTCTTATTTTCAGGGGATGTCTTATTTTTCCATGAATAAATTATAGCATGCTATACTAGTGTGTGTGTGTGTGTATATATATCTTAAAGTTTAGAGTCACAAAAAATAGGATATATGTATGTAAAGGACATTTTATGGCAGCTGCAGTGACTTATCTCAAAGGATGGCAAATGTGACATGCTGGGACCTGTAGAACAAGAAGTTCCAGCATGCCACATCAGCCATCCTGTGAGATGTGTCTGTGTGTGTGGTGTGTGTGTGGTGTTTGTGTCAGTATCATTGCTCTGTTCTCCCCTTTATCCCTCACTTACTTGTACACTTTCTGCCTCCTGTCCTGTGATGTTCGGGACCCTTGGTGACCACAGTCACATGACCTCCCTGCACAGGTCCTTCAACCCTCTAATGATTTCCGCTATGTCTTATTTTCGGAGGGTGCCTTATCTTAGGGAATTCAACAAAATCTCTGCTATGTCTTACTTTCGGGGGTGTCTTATTTTTGGGGAAACACGGTATTATTGTGTATGTAAACTTCTGGTTTCAACTGTAAGTTTGCTGGTGAAACAGTTACATCACTGTCAAATTTGTGTGACCATTGGGGGCTATGGTTATGTCCACATGCAGCTGCAGGACCCCAGCATAAAAGTTATTGTTGGTTATTGGACTAACATGTCTAACTGCAAGTGATGGAGATTCATTCCACTACTTTTCACTGGTGTATAAAAAAATGAATGGAACAATTTTCTACAGGTAAAATCCCCTTGATTTTTGCAGGTCTGCAAACCTTCAATGATCAGTATCGAGAAACTTGGATTAAACTAAGGTAAATTAGTATGCAGCAACAAGCTAACCGCCCGGGAACTAAGGATACCATGTGCTAACAGTCCTCAACACTTACACACAATTGCCTATTGACAAAGCTGTGCCAGCTGTGACTCTGGGATCAAATATAGAAAGGAGCTTTGCAATAGAATATAAAATATTTTAAGCAGATCTTTAACCCACATCAAAGGCAGAAAGTAATGACTTGTCTAGTCTGCAGAAGGAACAGCTGGCTGCCATCCTGCTCATACAAGTGGCTGGCACAATGCTGGCAGCTGCCACTGTCATCCTGTCCAACATCTGCAGCAGATTACAGGAGGCTGACCGGCCATCCCTCTGCACTGATAGCCAGTGGTCACGTTCAATAAAACATTAGAGCATGGGTCAGCTGAACCCAAAGACCGGCTCATGAATATGTAATCACAAACAGCACAGAGTATCTACAGAATATGTGGGTCCACGTACAGATGGAAGGGCAGGGGGTGCACGGATTCCGTGTGAAGCATGCAGATCACATTTTGCTTTTCATGCCATGTTTTCCGTTCACAATGCTTTTTGCCATGAGCCTGTGGTACAGGATTAGTCATGCCCCGTCCTCTGCAGAGATTACAGGACATGCTGACACATTCCCCCCTCTCTGGGCAGCATCACTGTGAAATCCGTTTTACTGCCTGCGTCATTCACACAAAATGGAGAGTATACTTAAAATGGCCCGGTGCGAGAAATTGCTAAAAACTCTGCAGTGCAGCTCAAGTGCACACCCCTGCTGTCCAAACCAGGGAACTGCATGCAGGTCATTTCTCCAGAATCAGCATCCCATACAATTCTATTTACAGGTCACTTCTACAAATGAGGTTAATTGAGATACGACATGAATGAGCAGAAGCTCAGGGTCCCCGCCGGCAGCCTCCGGGGTACAGCTTACTGTGAAAAAAACCTGAAAGAGGACTATTCTTAATGGACAATAAGTAGTCACAATGTCTCTATTAATCAGTGGAGTGTGGGACAATTTAGTGAAACATCCCTCCAGGGAATACCATGCTTAAATCAGATTGCTGGCTACGCTTTATGACTTAATACCCCTTCTATGATGCCCCGTATAATGCTTCTATTGTATGGCGAAAACCAAAAGTACAGCTGCAGCGCTGCCCCCCCCTCATGAGTCACCAAGAAACTTTTACAACGCTAGAAAACTGCAAATTGATTAAAATGGTGAAAAATAGATGTCTGTAATATTCAACATTAATAAAAAGAAATTATATGTGACATTATAACTGGAAGCGAAGAGCTTGGGAGGTAAAAGTTACAGAGAAGTGTACCTAGAAAGGAGTCCGCTTTAAAAGCATTAGTAACATTTAAAGAGGATTCAGAAGTTAATTCGCCTGAAAAACTTCTGCGGTGTTCAGCTATGTTCACACAGGGCAGACCTGCTGTGGATTATGGTGCAGGTGCATATTTCTGCAATGGGGAGAAAGCAAAATCTGCACTAAAACCTGCAGATAAAATTTCCTGCGGATTATGCATCAGTAAAATCCACAACGTGAAATCTGAAGCGACATCTGCAACAGTTCTGCTCAGTGTGAACATATCCTGGAGATGGAGGAAGGGGGGATGACCTGCTACATGTACATTCACTGCTCTAACATACAACGGTAATGGTCAGAATATAGTGCATAAAGGAGAAGCCTTGACAAACGCAGTCTGTAAAAACGGCTGCTGGACTGTGTTGTCTCCACATTGATATGCATTCAGGTTTTTAATAAAAAAACAAACAAAATGCCGCAGACTTCCATTTACACTTTGGATTTGTTAACATGGACTGTATCTGCTGCACTTCCAATACATATATTTTGCACTGTCATATGCGTGCTAGGGTACATCCACACGACATAGTTTACTGGTCGGATTTTTGGATGATTTGCAGATTTGGAAACTGTTTGAAAACTGAACAGAAACCGTCCCCAGGCTTTAATAGAAAATCAGCTGCCGACGTTCTGAAAAACTTTGAACATGCACAATCTCCTGCTCGTTTTGGGCAGAAGATGTGCAGTTCAATGGTCATGGGTGACGAGCAGATCCCCAAACCGTATACAGAACCGTCCCCCAAAACCACTGAAAAGACGATAAAATACAGAAACAGAATCCGACCGGCATGTCACAAATACCGTGTGGACGGACCCTTACCTGGAGTGCCCATGCTGTTTAATCCTATGTGTCATGTGCAGCACCACTGGGACTGTATAGGAATGATTACTTTGCATTAAAGAAGCCACCTGTTATAAAAAGGGGCTATCTTATGGTGTGCGACCACAGAATCACTGCTCGGGTATGTATGTAGGTGTTCATACAATCTGATCATCAAGATCTACTGAAAACTGACCGTATATGACGGAGCTGTGTAACGGGGCGCTTTATATGTACTAAGTAGGAATTCCAGCACCCTTCTTAGTACATACAAAACAGGTCCCTTTATTCAACAGCCCAGGTTAACAGTAGTAGAGTACTCTCATGCCATAAGCTGCACTCGCCCTCTCTCTCTCCTCCGCCAGATACAACCTGATGAGTGCCCATGTCAGGCTGAAATGTCCTATCACCCGCTGGTTGACTTGTGTTGTTATATCCATGATTCAGTACATTTTAGAGTCAAATGTTTGTCTCTTAACTAGACTGGTAAATAAAAGTTTCCATCTTTCATGTACTAAGGCGCGCTGTGGACTTACTGGCTTGATTGATGGGACTGGAAAGCACCCTACATCTGTAAGAAGGTGTGCCGTTCCATTGTCACTGGTATGATTTATATGTGCTCATGTATGATGGGCCCCTATCAAATTCTCTTGAATATTTGATTGGTGCCTGACCCCCGGTGATTAGCCCTGTGTGCACATACAGAGGTAGCAACGCATTAGGGGGTTCTCTGGTTTAGAAAACACATGATCAAATACCCTAAGTTTAGAGAGAGGGGGTCCTCTGTTCAGGATCTTCATCATTTGGGTAGAGAGGAGTGGAGAGCCGTTATAAAGAGTGTCTCTTGCTCTGGAGGACCTGTCCTGCATTACACAGATATCCCCAGTAATATACCCAGGCACCATGCAATGCCTAATTGCCCCTTGGATGGCGCTGCAGGGAAATTGTACACCTGCTGCCTGATTTCCCTTCTTACAGCTAATTGCTGGGGGTCCCAGCGTGGTGACAACTTTTTGTCAAAGATCCTTGAGACATGTGGGGATTGCTCAAAGTGAAGATCCCCTTTAACTTGACAATTCTCACCCTGGAATTTTGCGGCATAGAGTGTTCTCTCAACTTTTCCAATAGCTTTGGTTGTGATCTAAGATGAGCTGGCTCGGGCAGTGAGATATCCCGGCCACATCTACTTTGTCACATCAAATACAGACACTGACAGAGGGATCTCAGGGTGGCTTTCATGGCTGAGGATCACAGATCACGCAGTTCACATTGCGCAATGGCTGCTGCAGCTGCACATTGTACACGTAACCCAATCTGTGGTGATTCAGCGAGGAATGTGATATAATGAAATGCTGGGAGGCTGACAGATGGGGAGGCTGGGAAATCTCCGCAGCTCAGCACATCATTGTTTCTATAATAAACATGGCGCCTTCCTGCTTTTGTCAGTATGGAGGAGGAGGAGGGAGAGGGCAGGGTGGGGAACATACAGGGGGGGCCAGATTTACACGGTGGAAAGGGGGCTGTCTGGTGTCCATGGTGACCATGCACCAGCCAATCCCAGCCGACTGACATCACAGCAGTCATCTGAGCCAAAAGTAGCTCAACTGCACACCCCTGGTGGCCGAAAAGTCAAAATGCAGCTCAGAATTAAAATACTATTTTATGTGAATAATATGGCAAAAAAAACTAGAAAAAAAACCCTAAAAATATTCTTCTATGAGGCACAACTACTCTTAGAAAGTCATTGCACACTACAAAGACAAACCTGATGTAAAAACATGGTCAATAGAAGAGGTAATGAGAGGGGAAGGGGCCTTGTTCTTTTGGGAACAAAGGCTATTTAACTATTATAAAGATATATTATACATATAACATATATCACTCCTCCTTCATACACAGCAATCATGGAGGTCAGACTGGTACATTACAAGTATATTTAACTATAAACTACCCAGAGAAGTTAGTGATCTTAGAGTTTGTTCACACAACTGATTTTGACACAGTTTGTCTGAACGTTTCCTTGCCTAAAATGTTCATATTCCTAGATACCTATGCGTTGTAGTTCACACACGGAGCGGCTTTTAGGTGCATTTTCAGCGCTTCTTTGGAAGCCGTTTTGGATGCTGAAAAAGAAGCGTCAGGCCAATTCTAAAAGCGTTTTTAACACTGAAAATCCCTATAGGAATGAACGTTGAGCTTCAAAACCTCGGCATGCTTTTTGATGTGTTTTTCAGCGTGGTTTTTGCCCTGGCTATTCATTTGTATGGGTGTTTCAGAGAGAAAACAGGGCTGCAAAACCTCGTCGGAAACCAGAAGTAAAAAAAAAAAAAAAAGATCATATCCTCATCTTAAGGGGCCGTTCACATGGAACAGGACAAATACCGGCAGTTTATCCAACTGGTATTTGCACCGTTTTCGTGCCGTGCACACGGCCGCAGGGAGACGGCTTTTCTCCGCAGTTAGCAGAGAAAAGCCCTCCCCCTTCACATAGACATGTTCATATTCAGTCCGAAAACCAGACGGAAGAATGAACACGTTCTATGTTTTTTGGACTGCCGGCAGTCTAAAAAGCCGCCGGGCGGAAAACCCATGGAGTTGGGACTGCTGCACGGGTTTTCCATAGTGGTCCATTGAAAAGTTTGCGGTCGTCTGAAAATCCGGCCGCAAACCCGTGTAGTGGGGACAAGCCCTAACAGTGCTGCATTAAGACGCTTTTCAGACGAGGTTTTGACGCACCCAAATTCAGCACTCAAATCAGCCATGTGAACGTACCCTTATAGTATAACACCTATTACATGTAGTTACAACCCATTATCACAGACTTACTTTCCGCTTGCCCTGATAAATGAAAAAAAAAAGTTAATACAACTTTGCTAATCAACGGTCCATGAAACATGGACTTTCCAGTATATATGTATACAGGTTATTGCTTCTCCTTCCTGTATCATGAACTCTGCCTCCAGGAGTGTAATGTGTAATGACTAAGGGGGTAGCGATTGCATCAAGCAATCGGTGGTTCTCCAAGATCTCTGAAGAGAAATCAGAAGCAATGATTTACCTAAATTAATTACGTGCTGTATGTGAAATGCCAGTAATGAAACAGAAAGGAGACAGAAAATTGGCATAAAAGGTCTCGGGCATAGATGGTGAATCAGACTTTACTGTCCGTCTCTGTAGAATTTTACTCCTACTTTGCCTATAAAATCTTACGTCCAAATACACTTTCAACTGTTTTTATCTATAGTGAGACCAGGGCACTTAGTTTCCATACCAGCCTTATATGCCTGAAGCAGTTATCCAGATGTGTACCACGGTGTAACTGCTGTGTATCCAAAGACAAAAACCAGAGTAAATAGACCTAAATTGTGACTATGTTCGCCCTGTTTTTTATGGGACAAAACAACATGATTTTCTATCCCTTGCAGAAATCCTGTAAGGATGGAAACAGAGAAAACATAATGACAATTTCAGCACTTATACAACATTTTGCCTATGGAAAGGCAGCAGCTATGCTGCACTATATGTCTGGACACCTGCTAGCAGATATGGAGGTGTACAGGGCTAACAGAGGGTAATTTCTTCCTCGGGATAGGCCATCAACATTGGATCAGTGGAGATCTGACTCCTTGCACCCCCCCCCCCCCACTAACCAGCTAATTGAAGGGGCCATAGTTTCAGCACTGTTCATATTTCGCAAAGGCTGGAGTTTTAGTAATGGTGACGCAAGGTTTTTTATGTGTCCTAGTCGTGTGAGGGGGACGGCGACGCAAAAACCTTTCATTGCCATTACTACAACTTGAGCGTTTGAGCACGGTTTGTGTTTTGCAAAGTATTGCCCCTTCATTCAATGGATTGTCGGAGGTGCCAGGATTCTGCCGCCTCTACAAAGTATGAGCAGTGCAGCAACTGACGTAAGCCCTGAGAGAAGGCCATACATTTTATACGGCCTTATCAAGAATGCATATAACTCCGAGCTGTTAGAGGCCAGTGCATGAGGCTTTAGGGTGCGTTCACACGGCAATGACAAAAGACTGGTCGGTATTTTGTCGTTTTGTTGCACGAAAGGGGGGCGGCTTTTGTCTGCGGTTTGCGGATTCAGCCGTCCAACTTCACAATGAGCTGTTTATGTTACGCCCGAAAACTGGGCATAAGAACAAACATGTTCTAAGTTTTTTCGTTAAGGTGGCGGTGTAAAAAAACGTCTTGCAGTGTGAACTACTTCATGGATTTTCTATTTAAGTCTATGTAAAAGGTTGACAGTCGGTTCACAGACGGGTTTCAAAACCGAAAAGAGTGTGTAAATCCGACTGAAAACCCTGCCGTGGGGACTGGCCTTTACTGTACCTCCATATACCTCTGATTTCATAGAGATATGGGTATGCTTCATTAGAGGAAGTACTTGCGGAGCTTTTCTCCCCCAGGTGGAGCCCGTACCGCTACACAGCCCTGTACTACGGAGCCAGATGACCTCTGTGCTATGGGCTCTGCTGCATGGATGAATCTGAAATCTGCCAGAACAGAAGAACAAAAAATTGCTTCATAAATTTTGAATTATCTACAGTAACATGATAGAGATGTGGTGACTATGCACTGAGATACACAGAGGGACGTGTGAATACCCTGGTAGACAAACCTTGTGTCATGGCTACTACCATAGGACGCGGACAGTAATAGTGACTTAAGAGTAAGGTCCAGCTCTATTCCACATAGTAATTGTCAGTAATGCCATATAATCCCTAGTGTCAATGAAACACTACAGTTTCGGCTCCTAGCGGCCCACAAAAACCTCCAGCCGCTGGTTGTGGAGCACTGAGCTAGGTTGCTGTATGTATCAGGACAACCCGATAGTGTGATGTGCAGCATGGCCACCCTGCAATACATTGCGTTCAGTAATGCTCAGGAGATGTGAGCTCAGTTTCTGCAATATTTTTCAACACAACAAGTAGTGAACTAATCCTAATTGTAGCCAGAGATACTTGTTGCTCTGAACTGCTTGGTTATTTCCACTTCTCTGTTCCATCACAGGAATAAAACAAAGAATAATGGTGGTGCCAGATCGGTCACCAACAGACGACTATAATCCGGCTTGTTTCTGTCATGGTGTGGATCACGTGACCAGACAAAATAGCACGTCATGCTGCAGCATTTTTTCCATAATTTTTTCATGGAATCTGTGACCGAGGTTCATAACAGAACATCTGATATGGATGTAACTATAGTCTAATTACACCTTCATATATATATATGACGGTGACCACCATACAGCTTAGAACACAGTTCCGAGTGATGATCTGCATAAAAATGACTGCACAGTGAGAACAGCACCCAAAAACTATAGGGTATTGATAAGCATTACCTCGAGGTTGCCCTTACATGCAGTCACCAGTGGCAAGTAAGATATGTACCAGTAGTAACAGTGATCCAGAGGATTGCCGGGAATGCATATTTGCATTGGAATAACCAATCTACTACTTCTGGACATATTGGGGCTCTGGAGTTCTAGTCTGTCCTTGAATGAATTTTCTGCTGTGGTTTAAAACTATCCGAATCTGTTTCTCACTAGTCTGATTTCAATGGCTTTTCTAGTCTGTATTAAAGGTTCTGGGTTATAAAAATTTCTGACTGCAGATTAAACTATTTAGTACTTTACTAAGCGCCGTGCGTCATTTGGAGGTTATAATGCTACCCGCTTAAAGTATTTCCATCCAAAAAGTTAACAGGTCTCCATACACATTAAAGAAAAGTTGGTTAAGCCAGTGGGACTGGCTATCTTATATGTATGGGGGCCTCCTGATACACCCCGGATAGATGAAGGATTGTCCTTCCTAGGGTAGGTTCACATGACTGATTTTAACAAGGAATCCAACACGGATTCTTTTAACTGTCCAGTCTGCGCTGTAGTTCACACAGCGCAGATTTCCCACACCATAGATTTCAAATCCATGGTGTATTTAATAAGAATGGACATATTCATTCTTCTGAGCGGATCACTGTTAGATCATATTCCAGCAGAAGTGATACCGGTTAGCCCCGTTGATATGAGGCTAACCCGCGTTCAAAGAGGTGAATACCACCACCTATGTAATAATCCTTGTCAGAAACCAAAGATGTTGCCTCGGATTTTAGCCAAGAAAACATTTTCTATTATTCCGATTGGAAAAGTCTAAAGTGATAAACTCCCATCGGGGGCATAACTAGAACTCATCAGTTCCCATAGCAAAATGAGATGGGCCCCCACAACCCAATGACAAGGAAGTGAAACAGCAGGATAAGCAGCAATAAGTCAAAGTATGAATACTGCCATATATCAGAAAGTCACCAATGTGTCATTGTAGCTGAGTGAGTGGGTCCCCTCAATCTCTGGGCCCCAGAGCAGCTGCCATGGCTGGCACAGCTATAGTTATGCCCATAAGTCCCACTGAAAACCTGTGTGTATGGGGATAGGGTCAGGTGAAGGTCACTGTTCACATCAATCTACCGCTATTGCAGCTTGTTGGCAAATCAATGAATGTGAATTAAAGCCTCCTAGAAAAAAAAAGACAGCCAATATGATATAAGAAGATATCCCCATCTATTTACACTGGAGTAAGAGCAGCACTGACTATTACATGGTGGAAATGACAGATTGCTCTGTAAGTGCATATAATACAGGGCCTCTGCTCCACCAAACGCCCGGAGCACGGGCCGGCTCTAATCCCACAGTGTGAACAACCTTTTGCCTTTTTATACTATTTCTAATATGTCATATAAAGTGATTCCTCCTTGTAATCCACGTCATTCATGTCCATAGCATTTCTGTACTGGAACATGACAGTAAAATGCTGTGATATTAGAACAACAACATGTTTTCTGATCCATGTGTCCGTTTTGTTTCTGGTATGGTTAAAAATAAAGCTAGTTTTGTTAGGAAGAAAAAAAAAAGAAATGACGGGAAAATTTCATCATCCTGACTCACTCAGGGTGCGGCACGGGCGACAAACAAGTCCTTGCTCCACCTGGTGTTCAAAAATGGGAACTACAGACATTTTAAAAAACTATAGCACATCAGTAGAAAATCAAGAATGTAAAGCTTCTAATATTGTCAGATAATCCTGAAGAAACTCAACAATGAAGTTCCTGCCTCCTAACACTGCTTTGCTCCTCTTACATGAGATGACATTCATCGGCAGTGATAATTATGGAGCTACAAAGGACACATCTGAAATGGTCTTCTGTGGGGATGTGGAACAGGACGGATTCCCGACTCTAGAGAATGCAAAATGTTACAGAAAGACGAAAAGAATAAAAGGAGCAGTAAAGAGGAGGGTGCAACAACGGATTATTAGTTCTCACCATCACTGCTTCATATGTTCAGAACAATTTTCCTTCTCAAAAAATTTCATAAAGATGTGACCTCTGTCAGGGGTCCGGGCATTCAAGTGGACAGGAGGCCAAGTTCATACATGTGGACAAAACCACAACCAAATGCAGCAGGCAATGGCGGCACAATCTTACCAGTAATATTTCGGTATTACTTGCAGAAGCGTTCAGAACATGGTCAGAGCCACATGCGGCAGCTGCAGGTTGTGAACTCGGCCTCAGCAGGCAGCACATACTGCTAACTGTCCAGCTGCACCTGGACAGTGCAACAATTAGTGGAAGATCACAAGTGTTACCCGTGGCCGCATGTGTAATAGCACCAGAATGAAGCCATTTAGCTCAATCCACCCTATACAATCCCACACCTACCAGCCCCCTGTGTGCACATCACACCCTAAGGGTATGTTCACACAGCGTTTTTGGATGCAGGTTCGATCTGAAAAATGCATCAAAAAGCGCCGAGCAAAACGCATCCAACACGCAGGTGCATGTTTGGATGCGTTTTGGCTGCAGCAGGAATGCACCCTATAGTGTTAAATAGGGCGTCTGCTGCGTCAAATGGATCAAGAATTGACATGTCAATTCTTTGAATGGATCCGAAAGACGCATCAGTGAGACGCATGTAAAACCCGTATCGCCTTAACGCCGATGCGGGTTTTACATTGAAAGCAATGTAAATCACACTGCACATTGTTAGATGCGTTTTTGGGTCCGAAACACTGATCCAAAAACACCTCTAAAAACGTATTCCAACACGCCGTGTGAACATAGCGCACAGTTCTAAGTAGGGGTCTTTTACCTTTTCATTCTAGCGATCACCCAACTGAATAATTTAGTTTTTTTAAATTACTGTGACCCTATAAGGCAGCCCTAGCACTGTGACAAACTGCCTGATGCACCTGTCAGCGGTTCCGTTTGGAGCCTCAGTTGCAGAGGTTGGGCACCAACAGCGCCCAATGGACCCCACTGATGACAATAGAGTCTGTCAGGTTTTACTGCTTCATGCTGCACTATTTTTTCCACCATTTTTGACAGAATCTGTGACGGGCTCCAAACCTACAATGCCGATGTGAACTGGGCCCAAATGTCCGTCCTCACTCACACCGGAGGGAAACAAATCTAGTACCTGTAACGTCTACTAGTCCTATATCGGTCGGTGCTCCCCTCACTTGAGCGCTAGTGATAAGAGTTGCATAAGAGGGAGGAGGAGGGAAGTTTAAGTTTTTCCGTTTCTGAGCGGATCTGAACACTAAATGGAAATTGGGCTGTAAACCTAAATGCTTGTGGCCGTTCCAACCGGCTCCGACATAAACAGATACAGCTCAGCCGTCCAATGGGGAGAGATTAAGCAGCCATTGCCTCAGTTCTCTTGTAGTAGCTTACCTCAAAAAGGAAAAGACTTGGTTATGTAGGTTTTGAGCGGATTTGGGCAATAAACTGGGCTATAAACAAATAAGAACTCCCAGCATATCCAGCAACATCCCACAGATTTCAATCCACACCGAAGCTTAATATCTTTGCCGACTTTTTCTGCAGTCTGTGGAAAATTTCTTAATGATATTAAACACTTTTTTTTGCAGCTCGGGGTGGGGTTAAAATGGGAAAAGAAAATATTCGCTTTTTGAAACCTGCTCTGTTCCAACATTGCTGCTCCGCACAGATGACATCACGTTCATTGGTCAAGTGACACTGCAACTACCTTTGAATATCTTATAGTCTTTTCCATGTGTTTCACATCAAAAAAGGATTTTTCATATGCATTATCTTTCTTTTAAACACCATAATATTTATTCTCATTGCTTTATAAAAATCTTCTATACACAGTGTCGAGGAGTTAGATCAGACTATGGCAGTGGGATTGATACAGTCTTACGTTCTGACTGTATCAATTCCACTGAATTGGAGTGGAAAAATCCTTTTTTGATGTGAAACACATGGAAAAGACTATAAAATATTCAAAGGTGGTTTATGTGAATATATAAGTTAGTCATTACGGAGTGGGACCTCCGAATACCACCGAGTACACAGTTATCAAATATAAGTGCTGTCACAGTTTAAATTCAAGTGACACTGCAGCCAATCACTGGCCTCATACATGAACAGACCATTGAGGCCAGTGACCTGCTGCAGTGCAACCGTAACATCCGCAACACTGGAACAGAGTAGGTTTCAGAAGTAAGTGAAGGTTTTTTGTTTTTTCTGCCATTTCACCTACTCCCCAACCAGCAGTAACTTTAAACCTCATCCATTCTGCAGCTACTGTAATATGTTGGTGTCATGGAATTCAAAGCCTGAATGAAACCTGAATTATTACAATTCTTTCTTAAAAATGAATTAGGAACACTCATGGTGATCTCTGTATGGCTTTTGTTGCACCATGTTATATCATGGTGATATATTTTATTTTTTTTAGGGTATGTTCACATGGTGTATTGCAGCGCGTAATGTACGCACCATAATACACACGGTGTTTTAGAAGTATGTGCTGGCCAGTGCGTACTTCTAAAGCGCAGAGGGAAGGGTGGCCCATAGACTCATTATCCCCTGGAGCGTAAACGCCAGAAAGAAGTAATTCATGCTCTATGAGAGCTATGAATTACCATAATTGCAGGGTGCATTTCGGGCATATTGCAGCTCTATTACGCGCTGAAATGCGCCCCGCAATTACGCCGTGTGAGCATACCCTTAGAAAGGACTGTGATGAAGTTTATGTTTCAATCAGACTTCGACTACTGTGAGAATAGGTAGCCCGGGTTATGTTACATACTTTTTTTCTGTATTTCTGGCCATTCAAAAGCCCCCAAAATGTATTTTTGAGCACCTATAGTCATGGATGATCCATTATTAACCCTTGGTGTAACATAGAAAAAGCAGCGGAGTAACTGTCCAGTGATATTCTGTGCCTGATCCCTCACAAGCACTTACCTATAGCACTGGACAGGTATTCTGTTTCCAGCCGCTTTCTATTATAGAAGAAATAGCATGAACCTGTTCCGTGTAACCTTTTAACCCTCTTGCAGCATGACAGGCACAAACAAGGGCATGTCTTTGATACCCGCTGTAGTGTGTGCCGCTTTATAGCAAGTGTGCACAGGAGGCCCTGGTTTCATTATCCCTCAATTACTGTCTCACAGCTGGCCTGTGAGCGGTGCTCAGAACCACGCTGAGCCATGTTGATCAGTGTCAGTCTGCTCACCCCCTGCGTCTTGCCACCAATGTCGCTTTCTAATCAAACAGCACAAGCAGCGGGGAAGTTATTGATGCTTTCACTGCTTGCTTTTTACGTTTCGGTAAACTGCAGGAGTTTGATTAATATCAGATAATCACTCTACACTGGGAACCATCGGATGGTGGCAAAAGTTGTTATATAGCAGCGACGGAACGCTGTGCGACATTAGGGGTCTGTCAAGCATTAATGAGTTAATGGTGTTCCTAGGAACAAAGGACAAAGATGTGAGGGAAAGGCTTTGTGTACTGTACACAGACAGGGAACTAAACCTCATTAGAAAGTGATCCTAATGCAAACATGATCAACCCAGGTTTATATACAGCCAAATCAATTACAGGAGACCTTATATATCATTTGTGGTGCTGTGGGGCCATCTACTGGAAAAATGACAAACTGCAGCACATGGAACGAAGTTTGTCATCAATATTCAAAAATATCACAGATACATACACACACGTCTACTGGAAGATTACTGCACAGCCCTAATCCTTTAGTTCTCTCCTGTCCCCATAGCATAGAGACGTCAGATCTGCCTTCTAATTTGTCACTACCTTCTCTCTGTTACAGTGACTTCAGTGCGAAGAAGTCTTTAATAAGGAAAAATACATTGCTATCCTGTTCTGATAAGATTCAGGTTTCCCCACTCTTAACCCCCTTTTGCATCTGAGAGGCAGCGATGTACTATAAGTAGAGAAATAAGAAGAATAATAATCTTTATATAGCGCCAACAAATTCCGCAGCACTTTACAATTTAAATGTCTCCTGAGCCCTGCACAGCATGATCTGCAGTAATTGACAACCAATTCACTGATACAATAGTTTCCTTTATGTGCCTCCTAGAGCGGTCGCTGTAATTCCAGCAACTTATTATCTTTACAAACCCTTTCTAGACGTTGCATCCATAAAGAAGAATAATGGCCCTGAAAATAAAACATGTTCTTGCAGACCTGCAAGTAATTTATCTTGGCTTTATCATGTACATCTGTTATTTAACAACCTTCCGAAAATGGGGAGAAAAAAAAAACAACAGATAAAGAAATGACAAGTTTATCATATGGTCTCTGTGCACCATCTGGTGGTGAAAAGCAAGAAAGCAGCTGCAGATAAAACCAGGAGAATGTTATTTTGTTTTCATTTTTTTGAATTCTTAAAAAAAAAAAAAAAAAAAATTAGAAAGGTCTTTAGATGACTTGTACATTCTTTAGATCACACTTATTTTTTTTAATGCACACTGGGTAAACACTACAAAGATCTGATGCGTTGATTTCTCACTCTGAAAATTATGCCCAGAATACAGACATTATATAACAATGATATAAGTAAATATATCACGTACTCAATAAATATATCATGCACTCAGTAAATAGATCATGCTCTCCTTTCCATTAAATTAGAATGATTCATCTTGGATTCTACATTTATTGAAAGCAATGAAAATATAGAAAAGGGAGCAACTCTGCCACAAGGTGGCAGCAAAATGTACTGAGTGCTAATGTTAACTCTTTATACAAAGAAATTCTGTATTTTCATTACAAAAAACAAAGTACAAGAAAAAGTATATTCAAAATATAAAAAAAAAAAATGACTGCAACATGAGTAGGGTCAGAGCAGAGGTCTGTTTCCAGTTTCTCTCCCTGTCCAGTCGATTATTTGAATAGAGTATGAATTGGGCAGTCAGACAGAACACAGCAGACTACTATAAAAATAGACTTTTGCTTCCTTGCCAATCTTACTAGTGATTCAGAAAACTCTATGGGGCAGATTTACTTAGACTGGTAGATATCATAGGATTAAACAAATGTATTAAGACTTTCTAAGGCTGTTTACTAGCTTGGACTTGATTTGTAGAGAAGCTTCTTCCACTAGGTGGCACTAGAGAACTAGATTTCTTCCTTCCAAAGAAGTGCTCCGGAGTGCTCATTTCTATAAATTTATTAGGACGTGCACACCTCCTAATAAATAAGTCGTGTCTGTGGCCGTCTGTGCGTGACAAATGGACATCTACACAAGCTATGAGCTGAAGAAGATTTCCGCCACTTTCTGCAGCAAAATATAGTAAATCTGCCCACAGAGGCTCCTCTGCGACACCGCTCATCATTATTAAAAAGTGATTAGCAGCAGTAACCGGTCACACATACTTGTGCAAAATCAATGGCTACTTTTGCACCGCAGAAAACTTCTGTACAAACCTTAAGGCTATGTTCACACGGCTTATTTCGGGGCGTATTTGCGGATGTAATTATGTCCGCAAATACGTCCTGAAATACGTTTCAAATAATGAACAATTAGATTACCATCTATTCCAATGTAAAATACACCTCGTCGTTCACACGAGGCGTACTTCCGCGACGTATTTTCGCCACGTAAATACGATCGTAAAATTTAGTCCCCTGTCACTTATTGAGGCGTATTTCAGTACGTAAATCCCCATAGTAATGAATGGGGAATGTATTTACGACGCGAAATACGTGCCACACTTTGTGACACGTATTTGAAATGTATTTCGGGACGTATCTGCAGGCGTAAATACGCCCCGAAATAAGCAGTGTGAACATAGCCTAAGGCTACGTGCACACGGCTATTGTAAAATACCTTCAGATTCGGTTATAGAATCTGACAAGAATTTTACATGTGTTTTAGTCTTTTACCTTGTATCTCCGCGCGGATTTTGCGGTTGGTTTTCAGATTTCGGCTGGCCAGTTAACATGGAACTGTACTTTAATCTGCCGGTTTTAAGTGAAATACGATGGGTTTTAGAACATGTTCTAAGTTTTCTGAACGGATTTCGGATTAGAAATACAACCTCAGAAAATCCGCGCTGTGTAGACTGCAGCTCGGGTTTTCTATTGAAGTCTATCGGGATTATTTACAGTCGGATTTGTGCAGATTCTAAATACTGTGTGGTCTGCATACAGTATCTCATAAAAATACACCCCTCACATTTTTGTAAATATTGTATTATATCTTTTCATGGGACACCACTGAAGATATGACACTTTGATACAATGTACAGTAGTTCGTGTACAGCTTGTATAACAGTGTAAATTTGGTGTGCCCTCAAAATAACACAGCCATCAATGTCTAAATAGTTGGTAACAAAAGTAAGTACATCCCTAAGTAAAAATGGACAAATTGTGTCCAATTTGCCATTTTCCCTCGACAGTGTCATGTGACTCAGTGTTACAAGGTCTCAGGTGTGAATAGGGAGCATGTTTGCTATATGAGATGTTATCGCTCCCAGACTTTCTCAAACTGATCACTGGAAGTTCAACAAGGCACCTCATGGCCAAGAACTGTTTTAGGATCCGGAAAAAAACATTGTTCCTCTACATACAGATGGCCCAGGCCAGAAGAAGACTTTTGAAACCGAGCTGCTGCCTGGTGGGCAAGAAAATACAGTGGTTTAACAAGACTGGTTCCACTCAGAACAAGCCTCGCCATGGTCAACCAAAAAAGTTGAGTGCACGTGCTCAGCGTTAAATTCAGAGATTGTTTTTTCAAAATAGACGTATGCGTGCTGCCAGTATTGCTGCAGAGGTTAAATGGACAGAGGGTCAGCCTGTCAGTGCTTAGACCATATAATGCACACTGCATCAGTTTGGTCTGCATGGCTGTCGTCCCAGAAGAAAGTCTCTTCTAAAGATGACGCACAAGAAAGCCCACAAACAGTTTGCTGAAGATAAGCAGAATAAGGACCTGGATTACTGGACACGTGCTGAGGTCTAGTGAGACCAAGATAAACTTAATTGGTTCATATGGTGTCAAGTATACAAAGACCAATGTGTCTTAACTACAGTCAAGCGTGGTGGTGAGAATGTCATGGTTTGGGGCTGCAAGAGTGCTGCCAGCTGTGGGGAACGATAGTTCATTGAGGGAACCATGAATACCAACATGTACTGTGACTGAAGCACTGAGCATGATCGCCTCCCTTCAGAAACTGGGCCGCAGGGCAGTATTCAAACATGATAACGGGCCAAAACAAACCTCCAAGACAACCACTGCCATGCCAAAGAAAATGAGGGTAAAGGTGCTGGACTGGTCAAGCTGGTCTCCAGACCTATTGAGCATCTGTGAGGCATTCTCAAAAAGAAGGTGGAGTCTCTAACATCCACCAGCTCTGTGATGTTGTCATGGAGGAGTGGACGAGATTCCATTAGTTGCAACCTGTGAAGCTCTAGTGAACTCCATGCCTAAGCTAAGGCAGTGCTGGAAAATAATGGTGGCCACACAAAATATTGACAGTTTTGGCACAAATTTGTCCATTTTCACTTAAGGGTGTACTCACTGTTGTTGTCAGCGGTTTAGACATTGATAGCTGTGTGTTGAGTTATTTTGAGGGCACACCACGGATATATATGCTGCACACCAACTACTTTACATTGTATCAAAGTGTTGTATCTTCAGTAGTGTCCCATGAAAATATATAATGCAATATTTACAGAGATGTGAGGGCTGACCTCACTTTTTTGAGATACTGTATATAGTAAAAAACATGCACTGGTCAGTTTTCTACATGATTAAGTCTGTGAAGATTGGTAGCATTGCTCTACAAATTTGGGTCGCGGTTAAATCAAACCTGAGTATCAGTGATTTTGTCAGCTTAAACTTCATTTTGTCCCCAACACTGAATTTCTGTTGGAGTTGAAAATGGAGTTAAAATTATAGTTTGGTGGGTTGGCATTGGGCTTATGCATGTGTGATGGCATTTGGCTGTATTAGGTGACATCCAGAGTTCAGAAAACACATGCTGAATTTTTTTCCCATAGATTTCAATGGGATGTGAATCACCACAAAACCCAATTACTGACAAGTTTGTCTGAATTGCTCTGGAACAAAAAAGACCTACTTGAGCAATACTACTCATGGGTGTTTAATCCAAAGGACTAAGCAGCAAAGTCAATTCACCGCAAACATAAGTGGAGTGCTGTCTATTATCTTTTTTGTATTTTGATATAACAAGGTGGAGTAGGAGAATTACCATCACTGTCTGGCACCCAGTATAGAACACAATAGAGTACAGTTCAATTCTAATCTTACAGTATCAACACTACAGTAAATGTGGCGTATTGTAAGACTATCTGACCCAAGTTTACATTGTCTTCGTGTTCGTATGGATATATCTGTGCCACTGTGTATTGCAACAGCAACACAGGGTATTATTACCTATTTTAAAGCGCATAAATTCCAGGGTGCTATACATTTGAGAGGGGGTTACATACACAACCTAAAACGAACGTACAATGGCAACACTGACCGACTAACAACTGGTAGATAGCGAGAGAGGACCAGGCTGTGGAGTCGGTAAGCCAAAGCACCGACTCAGACTCCTCAATTTCCCAAACCTCTGACTCCCTCATACATGGCGCATGTTTAAGTGATAACTTTACTGTAGTAAAATGGTAACATTAGGCTGTTTATCACTTTATGATACAATAATCAAGCTATTTAGGTAGGACACTGACAAGCAAAAGGGTAACAATGTTTTTTGAATACTTGTGGGTAGAGTTGCACCAACATTGGGAATGTGTAGAAGAGACCTGGGATCAGATTTTGGTCAAGACATGCTTGAATCTGATCCAGAGCCCAGAAGGATACAGGCAGAGCTGAAAGCCAAAGGTGGATTTCCCAAACACTAACAAAATAATAAAAATTAACATTTTGATTTTTAGGAGCAAAACACTAACAATGCAGTTACAGGAAACAATCTGCAGAACTAAGCAAATGCAATATACTTGCAAGTCAAATTTATGTATAAGATAGGTAAGATGACTGTATATAAAATTAAAGCAGCCTCATATACAAAGCTGTAGTGGATGGTGAGATATGGAGCCTGAAAGTCACAAGTTCAAAACATTGTTACCATTTTGCTTGTCAGTGTAAAATATATTTATTGGATATGACTTTAGAACACAAAAAATTTTAAGTATGCAAAACACTGCAGGAACATTTGTGGAGTCTCTGAATTTGTTCTGAGAAATAGTATCGCCTCCATGAGATCCTGCATACATGACCTCACATCTGATCTCATTGTTTCCAGGCTAGAGAATGGCCTCTCTACACTAACTTGGGTTGGGGGCAAAACGATAACCACAGGGGTAACATCTCTAACAATGTCGGGGTATAAAGGAATTGCCTCAGCCACAGACAGTTTTGATGAATGGTTGAACTCTTCTACTTCTTTAAAAGCAGGTGAAACATTTTGCCGAAATCTATTTGCCATGGGAGCAGAATCTTTTCCCCTGGAGCAGCGCTTTGCCTGCTCCATGTCATCAATTACACTCCTCATGTGATAAGGCTGAAGATATGGGAGCAGTAGAACTGGCCGGACCCAATTCCTCTTTGCACTGCATTGAACTAACTGGATCAACTTATTATATATTTTGGGAGTCGGAGTCGGTCCATTTTATGACGACTCCGACTCCTGCAAAATAGGCACCGACTACACGACTCAGACTCCACAGCCCTGGAGAGGACCCTGCCTGCGAGGGCAACAATCTACAAGGAGGGAGGATTAAGACAGAAGATGAGGGGCAGACATGTTTGTGGCGTGATATAGTGGCAGCAGGGTTATTGTAAATTGTGGCTATCCTATAAAGATGGGTTTTCAGGTTGCTTTTGTAAACTAGTAAGGGTGGAGGAGAGTCTGATGTGTGAAAATAAGTCCTGAGGAGCAGAGATTGCATGAGCGAAGGTATCTAGAGATTAAGGCAGGGATGTATGGGGGTGGACAGTTTATGGAGAGGCATGTCATGATTCATAACATTAACTAAATTTGCTAGCTTATAGGCAGCCAGCGAAGGGATTGGCAGAGAAGAGAGGTAGAGGAGTAGCGTGAAGAGAGGTAGATCAGCTGGACAGAGGAGTTGAGCATGGTTCGGAAGAGATCAAGACTGCTAGATGGGAGGACGCAGAGAAGGATGTTGCAGCAATCTAGGAGGGAGAGGACAAGGGCTGGCATTTTTGTAGTAACTAAGCTATAGCTTTTACTCTGTGGTAATAGGAAGGTCAGTCCGCACTGTCGGTCCCCAAGACAGATCTAAACAATTAGCAGTGAGATCATCACTGCTGTCTATGCCGAACACGGAGCGGCGTTCCCATGAGGGATCGCCGCTGCGTGTTTCAAAAGTGCAGCTCCGCTCCGTGTTGAAAAGAATGCACGTCAATTCTTTTCATGACGGAGCCAAGCTGCACTTTTGAAACACGCAGCGCACTCTGTGTGAACAAGGCCTAAGGCCCAGCAGGGGAATTTTATGGCCTGGAAAGTTTCATACTAAATAAACGCAGCTCAGTTTATGCCACTTTCACACTAAATACAAAAAATCCTGTTTAAAGTCAATAGAATCTTTAAAAAACAGAACACACACGGGAAAAAAAAGAAAAGCGACATAATCACTTGCCGCACCCTACTTCCCCCCACCTTCTGCTCTTCTTTCCCGTGTCTAATCAGAGGAAAGTGCCCGGCCTGCAGCTAAATGAGAGCCCAATTAATTAAAACTGATTGTAAGCAGAGATTGTAACGAGCACTGATCGCAATCTAAGTAAGCAGCGTCTGCTTTCACCCCGCTAACTGTGAGGCTTTCTATCAGCCTGCAGGGGTGAAAGAAACATTTTAATCAGAGAGGAACAATCAGATTCTAAGACGAGATCACGCTCGGTGAACTTCCAAATTTGCAGAAGAAATTAATGTGACTGAACAAAGCGGACACCACTGGCATACTGAGTGATTACCTGGCCGTCCGTGGCTGGGGAGCCTACGAAGACCTTACTAAATAGTCAGACGCTGCTAAAGAGCGCCACGAACTCCATGAAAGCACCGCTCACTGAAGCAGGTGTTTTCTGGGGAAGCTCAATCCCGTGTCAGAACGCATCTAGCTCCTCAACATCATAAACCTGCCAGGTTCCTTCATCTCCACCAACGACTGCACGCCGGAGTTTTGAAGGGGAAGACGGATTTCTTTTTTTTTTCTTCTTCTTCTTTTCTGCTATAGAAAAGGCAAAACCCAGGGGAATTACTAAAAAAAAATCTCATTAAACTCAAAACCTTTCTGATCCTTCCAATGTCATAAATGGCATCATAAATCACCGATGCCATTCTCACAACTACAAAGGGTGGAAAAGTACGAGCGTGTTAGTCATATAATTTCAAATGTCATTTAATACAGTCCCTTGATGTGTTCTCATTTTAAGGCAACATTTGAAAAATGGATGTAACCTGTCTTTAAAGCCTACTGAGTTCACTATGGCAACCATTGGCGCCGCAAGGAAGCTTTGCAGGATGCCTACAGAAAGATGGAGACACGGCCACTCATTTCCAGTCGATCACTGGAACACAGAAGCACTCGACATATCCCGTAGTTACTGTGAATGCCATGTATGCCCTGGTGGCAGGTTATGAGGGTTCTGTAATTCAAGTCACTCTGCCAACATTGTAGAGAAATAACTATTTACTGGACCAAAGCTGTACCGGCTGCTATAAAGGTTTAGATCAGAATAAAAAATATGGCTCGTTCATTCAGAAAAAGCACCGGTCATGTCAGGTATTGCCGCTCAGCCACAGTCACAGCCAAGTCTTTCCATTAGCATAACACCCTTTTACGACATTGAAGACATATCGTTAGGATATGCCATAAATGTCTGATAGGTGTGGGCCCCACCTCTAGGACCTGTGCCCATCATGAAAACAGGTTCCTGAATGTCTCCGTGCAGAACGAAGAAGAGGCTGTGCTTGTTTGGTACGCTCTGTTCATATCAATGGGAGTTCACATAACTGCCCGTCTTGGCTGTAATCAGAACTTTTATAGAACAGAATGGAAAGTACCGTGCATGCGCCAGCACTGCTCCAGAACGTCCCAAAAAAAAAGTGCCATTCATGTTACAGTGCAGTCACATTTAATTTATAGCCAAGTCTTTCCGTTTGCATACCAAACTTTAAAGTGGTGTTACTATTCTAGAAATGTATGACATCAATAGGATCTGCCATAAATGGCTGATAAAAGTAGGACCTGCACCTATTTTAAGAACAGGCCCCTTAGGCCCGGTTCATACGGCTTATTGCCAGCGTAATTGCGGGGACGGATTTCGCCCCGCAATTACGCCGGCAGCCGTGCAGCGGGGCGGGGGGCCGGCAGCGTACGCGCCGTAAATAATTCACGTCACTTTCTCCTCGCTCTATGAGAACTGTGGATTACCGTAGTTACTGGGACGGATTGGAGCTGTACTGCAGCGCAAATACGGTGCGCAGTACCGCTCCAATGAGTCCCATTTTAAGCCATGTGAACGAGGCCTTAAGAGTCTCAATGCAAAATGGAGAGGAGGCTGCACCTGTGCAGTATTCTCTGTTCATTTCAATGAACATAGAACAGAACAGAGAGTACTCCGCAAGTGCTACCACCTCTCTATTCCGCATGGGGTCTGTTTCCAAGATAGGTGTGGGTGCGAGACATGGAGTCCACATCGATCAGACATTTATGACCTTTCGAGAGGTAATGCCATAAATGTGTGACGGTGTGGGTCTCACTTCTGGGTCCTGCACCTTGTTCTTGAGAACAAGCCAATTAAAGGCTGTATGCAGAAAGGAGAGGAGGTAGTGCTTGTATGGTACGTTCATCCATTTTAACGGGTACAGCTGAGTACACCCACTCGGCCATGCTCAGAATTCCCATACAGCAGCATGGAGAGGACTTTACAAGCACAACCTCCTCTCCATTCTGCAAGGAGAATTTTGGGGGCATGTTCTCAAGATAACTATGGATCCCAGAGGTGGAACCTGCACCTATCAGACATTTATGGCATTTCTATCAATATACCAGAAATGTCAGAGTTAGGAACACCACTTTAAGGAGAAAGGTCCCATAAAAGGTCTATTTTAGCAAATACTTGCATTTCCTTTAAAATAATTCTATTTTAGAATACTGCATTGTGCTGCTCCTCTGTTATTCCTCCAAGAAATATATTGAAAAAAACAGACAAGTGGGCGTTGCCAATCTCCATGTCAATGAGGTGTGTCCCTACACAGTCAACAACTGTCCAATCGGTACCAACTGTGTAAGATCACACCCTAAGACAAGAAGAATAGTAACCCCCTAGTCAATTTATTTATACTTTTCCAGTAAGAATAAAATAGGAACAGCTAAATGCAGAGTTCTTAGAAAATATGTTACATTACAATAATTCCATAAAACAGAATTATGAGGAGAGTCAAAGAGTCCTCCTTAGAAAAAAAACAAAATATGTAGAATGTACTTTTAGGGCAGCCTGAACTTGGCTGAAGCTTCCAGAAATCTGCCCATGTGCGTCTTGGCGTGTACAAATCTCCCTTGTATCAGAAGATGCCAACAAATCCAAAACATTGTTATATATATTTTCAAGCCAAGACAATTGCATCCGCCTCATGTTCCAGGATGTGATACATTTTTATTAATGGTCTTCACTGCAATCTGAATGGAGAGTGGTGTTCAGAACGGAAGCTTCACTATAAATCACAATCAAGGGTATAAGCTCTTGGGGAAACAGCTTTGTCCTGCCATCCGATCCTATGGCCATTGTGGTATGCCATACTTATCCCTTTTCATAGGTCGTGTACTTCTATACAGCATAATGGATTTTATTCTGTATATTCCAATCGATTAATATGCAGTGGTGCATTATGGTGCAAAAAGAAGATCATTACGTTTTCTCTGAAAGGCAGAAATGCTCTATCGCTGTTTACTTGCAAATGATGCGTCTCCAAAATGAACTGCAGAACTTGACAGCTTCTTACAAGGAGCGTGTTATGTTACAGCTACTCAGCAGCCTTCTCCAGTGCTTAACAGATATGTTTTTAAAGTAATCTCCTCTCAGTCTTGCACACAGCTAGCATTTATGTGATCATCTATAATACTATTATATAAGGATTATTTTTTTAAAGGTGCTTTAGAAACCTAAACAACAAGATGATATGTATTCTGCTGTTGATTTCAAAGTTGATCAAAGTCCGCCATCTAGTGGGCTACTAGTGAAAATCATGTTTCTGTAACATAAAGGGAGAACTCCTTTAGTTTAGTTATCGGTACAGATGTACTGACCTCAAAGTTTCCAGCCACACACAAGCTGATCATTACAAGGGCTCATTCAGTCCATGTGCAGTCAAGTCACATTATTTTGACCACTTTTTACTATATCAGCAGCAGGTAGCTCATGAAGGATGTCATGTGTGGGGAGCTTGCTTGGTGGATATAAAGGGTGCGTGATAGGCTGTCCGCACACATATTCCTTGTTGCTGTCCAGAGTAAAAGGGGCGATTTATCAGAGTTGCAAAAAGGGACGATTATTGGCTTTCAGGCAAATGGTGACAGTATTTCTGATACTATTCACACGCTGCGGTGGCACAAATGTATCGTAAATGGACAGATGTCACCATTGTGAATACTGCAGACCACCATATGTCAATGATGAGGTGAATGTTTGTTAGGAAGGTGTGTAAGGGTACAATGGCACCCTACAGTGGAGCAAATGAACCAAAGAACAACCAGACGTGTGTCTTAAACAACAGCCCAGTGAACACTACTCTTTCTACTTCATTAAATAGATGGACATTGCCGTGTCAGGGATGAAACATAGAACAAAAACCATGCAACCGTTGCTGGAAGAACACAAGCTGGTACTGGCAGTGTTATGGTCCGAGGAATGTTTTTGAAGCATTCTCTGGGGCCACTCAATCGATTTGGGTATGAATCCATCCTTGCAGATGGATTCATGATTTCTCCCAGCAAGACAGTGTGCCATATCTCACGGCTAGAAATGTCCGACAATGGTTAGGAGAGCATGAACAAGACTTCCAAATACCTTTCCCCCCGATTCCTCAGATTTGAACTCATTTCATCATCTGTGGGTCCACCCTGACGCTCTATGGATCCCCCACACTACCTTCAGCGGCAATGGGATGCAGTCAGCATGACTTAAGATACCCGTGACAACCAACTCGGACCTTATTGAGTCACTCCCAGTCTGTCTAGCTGCTGTCTGTGCTACACATAATGGCTACTCAGAATGTTAGCTGGTGGTCATAATAATTCGACTCCTGCTTTACTTTGATGAAATTTACTCCTGTTTCTGGCAAGAAATATACAAAACTGACACAGAGTGAAAATATGGCTGTGTGAATGGGTCCTAATGTGAAATCATGATGGCCCTGGAGGAGGATGGTGCAAGCCCACATTAATTATGGTCAAAACTTTGCAACAGCAAGTGAAAGCATAGCGGCAGAAATGTTTACTACATGACCAATTGGTGCATAGACAGCAATTAAACCAGGCCCTGGTGCCACACAAAAAGATATGGGGGGCCCTGTAATAATTGATGGGACCCATTAGGTTTAGAGTAAGCCTCCACCAGCAGGCTTGTCACATGTATAATAAGCCAAAAGCTGTAATACATGGTGAAACATATCTCTGCAAATACAATGGTTGCTAAAAGAAGCCAAAAAGACGCTCTCCAATTTTTGCAGCGTTTGCAGAGTTTATTCACTGTCAGAAACTGGCATAAATTATAGCTGTAAGCTCAAACCTGGCACAAATGAGTGGGCAGTCCCTGGGAGGCCACAGATGCCTTAAATTTATTGTCACTTCTAACTCCAGTGGCTCTATGTCTAGGGCCTGGTTCTATTGGGAGCTTCCATAGCAGATTCTGTTAAAAATGACAGAAAATAGTATAGCACACAGCACTACTGTTTTCTGTCAGATAGACCACATTATAATTAAGTCAGGGCCATTAGTGTTCATCATGAAATGGACCCACGCATTACTCCAGGGAACTCAACTGTGGACCAGGACCAAGACTGTTGACAAAAACATCAGTCTAAATAAATTCAAAGCAGCCTAGATTTTGTAGTAAAATGTGCCCTAATCCTGTGCAGATGGCTTTAAATACATTCTGTGCCTTATTCAACAAGGGGCATGGCTCAGCGTGAAAAGCGTTGTGGCTTTACTGGGGGGGATCTTGAGTTTACAAAGTAAACCAACCAATAACATCCTTGTTGATTCAGTTTGTTCATAAAAATTAGAACTTTATTTCAAACTTCGCAAACGGAATAAAACGTGTTGAGCTTCGGACCTATGTGATCCTTGTTCACAGGAGTCTTACATCATATGACACGTTTAAAAAGAACAAATCATAGGTTTGAAATTAAAATTGTCATTTAAAGGGGTTGTCTCACTACAATGATTGCTTTTTATGTTAAAGATCTTGCAAAAACAAGTCACTTTGCAATATGTGTCCATTAACAGTGTCCTACCTATTCTGAGATATCCCCTCTTGTATGGGCTGCATCAGCTCCTCAGGTCGCTATAGCTACAGACTTGTTCAAACTGATAGGCTGCCAGCACTGGTTGCTATAGCTACAGACCTGGCTTCTACTGCAGCCTAGCAGAAGTCAGTAAACACACCCCTGAATTCAAAATGAAACCAAGAAAACAGGACAAATCAATGTAGTGAGACAACCCCTTTAACTCTAACTTGACTCCTAGGAAACTTACTTAACCCTATTACCCCATAATAAGGATACCTGGGAAATGCTAATGCTCCCAGATCTGGAGGATCCCCCCAGAATTAACAATGGTATGGACTGAACAGGAGCTGGCTGGTACATACACACTCCACCCAGAATTAAAATGTATAATTTGAACAGGGGCCAACTTAATATATGTATATCAAGTCGCTCCTATAATCAATGTCGCTTGGAAATCTTGTGTGGAGATCTAGGATGCAGAAAGCTTCTCACACATGCACTGCCTGGGTCCAGTCTCCACCTCTATACTGTTTGTAAAAAAGATTTCTATACAAAAATACCAGAAGGTACTCAATGCTCCTGCAAGGCAAACTACAAAGTGGCCACTTTTATACCTGTTACGTGTTTGGCTTTTCTAGTTTTAACCTTCCGAACCGTACTGCCAATGTACATTTGTTCACAGCTATTACAGCATAAACTACGGACGACTGTCACACTTAATAAACATTTTTATTTTGTATTTTTTTTGCAGCCTTCGAGATATGACACATTGCAGTGGTTTCCTCCTCAACTGAAAAATCCCTGGTTTTTCCGATTAGCGGGATTTGAACACACTAGGGGATGTATCCCGAGCTATGTTTTACTGTGTTTTTTGTATGCATTTAATCCCATCCTCCAATACATTAAACAGAATTGGATCCTGCCTTAATAGGAGTCAATTTAAAAAAAAAAAAGTTCTTAACCCCTTCCTGATGCACAGTCATAATCATATGGCTCTATTTTTTCCCTCCTCGCCTTCTGAAAGCCATAACTCTTATTTTACACAGACACGAGGGCTTTTATTTTGCGGGCCAAGATGTACTTTCTAATGGTGTTATTTATATTAACATAGAATATACTGGGAGTCGGCAAAAATTTCTAAGTGGGGCAAAATATGAAAAAAAACGTACTTGCGTCAAGTTTGCGGGAGTTTTGTCTTTACGGCGTTCATTCTTCTGTAAAAGTGATGTGTTATCTATATTCTACAGGTTAATACACATTCAGCAATACCAAACATGTAGGGTTTCCGTTATGTCTTGGAACCGTAAAAAAATTCCAAACATTTTTTCTTTAAATGTGCGCTGCGGTGCCATTTTGTGTGACCAATAACTTTTTCGTACAAACACCTATGGACGTCAGTGAGGGGCATTTTTTGCGGGCTGCAGTGTACTTTTTATTGCTAGCCGTTTGGAATGCATGCAACTTTTTTGATCATTTTTCTTCCAATTTTTATGGGACGTGAAATGACAAAAAAAACCCCGTAATTTTAGTGTTTGGCTTTTTTTCTACGGTGTTCAGTCTACGGGATATGTGATGTTATATTTTAATAGATCGGACTTTTTCGGGCACAGCAATACCAAATATGTGTAACTTTTTTATTATTTGTAAAATGGCGAAAGGGGGGGGGCGAGTTGAACTTTTATTTATTTATTTTTTTACACTTTAAAACTTTTTTTTGTACTTTTACTTTGAGTCCCCCTTGGGCGCTTCACCACTAGGGGGCACGATCAATTATACAGCCTAGTGCATTGCATATACAATGCATTAGGGTGTACAAAGATGGCAGTTTCCCCAATTCCTGTCTGGGGCCAGAAGTGAGGAAATTGAAAACATGGCAGCAATGGAAGCCTTCAACTGTAACCGCCAGGTGTTAGCTGCAATTAGCCGCTTACACCCGGTGGCTGTGTAGCGGGATTGCAAGCCCCTTACCAGTATCAGGACGTACCATACGTCCAATGTCGGTAAGGGGATAACTTTACCAAAATCCTGGCTTTATAGTGTAGAAAATACTAAGCCCTTGGGTGATATAATTCGCTGCCTAACTTGTGATCATAGCGAGGATTGTGTCCCGCTTTTCATTTTTGTATAAGCTTTTTTTTAAGAAGATTATCCCATATCTTTTAGTCTCATATCTATGTAGGCAACTTCTTTTGCATAGTCCTGCCATAGATATAGTGGATATAGTGTGTTGGGAGTGAAAACTACTTGCTTTGAGTATAGTGTTTGCCAGCCTCTGGTTTCCTATATAGAGTGGTATATACTTTGAGAGTTTCAAAAGCTCCATAGAGATGGAAAACTAGGAAGGAAATATTCTCTTTCTGACATGTATAGGTAAATTGCAGGCTGTACTAATTAGAATATATGTAGCAAAATTCTGCACAGGTGCCACATCGCAATCACAGACCATGAAGAGATCGTCGACATAACGCCCATACCAAAGTATATGCCAGAGAAAAGGATTATCCTCGCTATATATCACTTGGTACTCCCACCTGGCCATTACTAAGTTAGCGATTGAAGGTAATTATGTGACAGCCATAGAGGCTTCTAGTAATTGAATATAAAAATTGTCAAACAGAAAATAATTACATTCAATACTAGCCAATATAAACTGTAGCCCTTCACTATAGTCCGTAAACTTGAGTAAATGGAAAGCTATAGCTGCCTGTACTACTTTGTGTGGTATACTGGAGTACAGACTTATTATGTCACAACTGACCCAGCTATAGGGATCTTTCCACTCAAAATCATTAAATATCTGCAATACCCCATTGGTATCCTTGATTTATCCTGGGGTACGCTGTACAAAAGGCTGGAGATATTTGTCTATCCAATTACTTAATCGCTCATCTAGAGATCCATTACCCAAAATTATAGGTCTTTAACTTGGGAGGAACTGGTTTTTGTGACCCCCATAAAATGGGTATTTTAGGATTATTTCCCATCATATCTATTTTTGCTTATCTGTATTGGAACCTATGGAGATCCCCCCTAAAATAGTTTTTCCAATTTACGTTGCATTATTTTGGTTGGATCTACAGATCACCTGCGATATGTAGTCTTATCACCCAAAACTATCATCCATCACGACAGCAGCACACCACTTTTCTGCTTTTTTAATAATTAAAATGTTTCTTAGTCTTGAGATCTTTTAGATGCGTTTGGATCAGAGTTTCGGACCCACACACGCATCTGACAATGTGCAGTGTGATTTGCTTTCAATGTAAAACACGAATCGGCGTTCAGACGAGTAATCGCCAATGCATGTTTTCATGCGTCTTTCTAATGCTTCTTTCGGATCCGTTCAAAGAATTGTATTGTCAATTCTTGATCTGTTTGACGCAGCAGACGCCCTATTTAAAACTATAGGGTGCGTTTTAGCTGCAGCAAAAACGCCTCCAAACACAGCACACTTTGGGTGTGCACTGAATGCGTTTTTTTTTCCGGATCCGAAAAACGTATTCAAAACGCCCTTTTGAACATACCCTTAATATTGTAGGGGTCAGAACAATGTTGCTATTCTCAGCTGATAATTGTCATTTTTTGCGTGTTTGTCCCTGTTGGAGTCTATGGTTTTTGGCCCTTCCTTCCATATCCACATCATTTAGTCTCTTATTGTTACTTGTTGTCGGTCTTTCAACCAACGAAATATCTGAGTTTGTATTACGAGAATTAGTTATATCGACTTTATTAACCAAAATGTATTAAACCACCTGAGCCACGGTAATATATTTGCCAGTTTCAGCCTAATCCAAGTTCACACTAAGTATTAGGCAGTCTTAGGCTAGGGTTTAACTTGGGTTGGAGGTTCAGTTTGGAATCTGTCCCAAAGGTGGAACCAGATCCATTTTACAATGGTCACCAAATGGCGCCAGACATACCCCACTGAGTAGAATGGGATCCGCCAGTTTTCTACTGTGGTATCAGAAAAAAAATACAAAATTTTTTCCGTTCTACCCAACGAAAATTGCAATGGAGGTTCAGAATGGAAGCTCGGACGCAAGTGAGAGCCTAACCTAAGTAATACACAATCTATTTAATTTTCTATGTACCAAGACTGTGACTATCGCTATAGCATATGCAGCACTACAGCTTGAACATAATATTTCTTAACATGAATGCTTCTTATTTCTTCCAAGACACAAAATTATATTAGGCGCTGTTGTAAACACTTGGAGGATATTGATTTTCCACCACCTGTTAAAAAGTTGCCGAGGTCTAATTATTGGTAGAGCAGACCTTACATACATCAGCATAGGAGGCAGCAATATAAATCAGCAGCAATGAGGGATGATCATGGTTCCTTCTACAGAACCTGCCCGTTTCAGAGTATGCCCATAGTGATAATGAAGTTACTTGAAAAGATAACCAGTTGACACTGCAAGGATCTTAAGCATCCAGAATGTTAGACTCCACGTTGAGCATTTTACATGCCGAGTGCCAATTTTCACTCCCATGTGACTGAGTTTAAATCAATCATTGGAATATCCCACATAACTTCAAATTTCCAATTATTGGTAGGACCCATAAGTTAAGGATTCACACACCTACATATTACATGATGTGAGGCTCATATAGCTTAAAAATTGCAATTCAGTTCAACTTACTCCCACTTTTTAAATCAAGGGCCTGACTGTTTAGAGTAACCTTTCCCTATTGCCACTCTTAAAAGTTATCAAATACTGTGAATATTATTGTGCACTACATAGTGAGGTTTAATGAAATAGCGGAAAGACATGAAATTGGGGCAGGGAAATGCTGACATTTTAGACTTCACAAAGATTTTGCTGAAAATGCAGATTTCCCCTCTGTGATTAATATCCATGATCGAAAAAGACATGCTACGGTTTTTAAAATCTACGCTGAAATATTCTGCACCATGTAAATAAGATTTGTTTAAATCTTATCCACGTTTTTGTTGTTGCAGTTGTTCACTATTTGCAGACCTTTAAATCTCAGATCATGATAGGTCCATAAAGTAGTGTTTTTTTCATATTGATTATTCGATAAACATTGTCCCATATTTAGTGGGTCAGATGTGACTATGGGATGTGACCTCCAGCAGAAGGCTCGAGCCATAGGTCTTTCTTCCTAGAGTTCATTTGATAACTGTATTTTCCCATGGAGCATTGCATAACCTATAATTCTCTCTACACCTTTACAGAGCTCTCCCCAAGGAAAAACTCTCACCCTCCTCTAGACCTATATGAAACGTCTCCCACCAAACCAGCCAGAACAACTCTTTGAACTGATCGACTAGGTCTACACAGCCCAGGATTTTGGTCGGTTTTTCAACAGATTCAGTAGTTTGAATCCGCTGAAAAAACGACCGAACCCAGCACTGTGTAGCCCTCAATAGTACACCATGGATTTTTTTACTGAGGTTTCCTTAAACCGAAATCCATCCAGCAGAATATAGAACATGGTGTATATTCGCCAGACTGACGTTGGATTCCTGCAGACCCAATGTACTGGGCCGCCAGGAATCCGAAATCGGACCGGTGTGCGGTGCAGTCCAGCAATTTGAAAATGCAGTCGGATTTTGGCAGGCATTTTGGAATTGCTGTGTAGACCCTGCCACAATGGCAACTACCCCGAGACAGTACTATAGATAGGAGTCTTTTCCTGGCGAAAAAAGCAATGGGCTTTAAAATCTGCCAACAGGTTTCAAGGCTCTTTAATAGGTTGGTTGTGACTGTTGCCATCTATTGAAAGTGCTCTCTTTTACAGAGACTTACCTCTCTCTACCTAGAGGTTATTTGAACATTGTATTTCAAACTTTCAAACTTCTATAAGGCTAAAAGTCACCCAAAAAAAGTCATCAAGATTTCCACATTTATTCAAAGGGGTGCTCTCATCAGCTTGTTTCACAGAGCCTGCTCTTCACAGCCAGGTTCAGGCTTCCACTTCCTGGTTAGGCTATAGGTGGTTCTACAGCAGGGACTGATATTTCAGCTCTGCTATTCCTAGCTGAGCCTGGTAGAGGGAAATTGTTGATGGTGGGGTCTAAATAGGGCAGGAGATTACAGTGCTCTAAGAGTATGTTCACACAGCGTTTTTTGAAGCTTATTTTGGGGTACATTGTGTGCCTAATACGGACCTAAATAAGCATCCAAAATTCACGTAGAACACTTCTCATAGATTGCTGTGTAAAAATCAGCGCCGTCGTTTAGACGACGTTGATTTTAATTGAGTATAGTAGGCAGAAATCTGCCTTGGGCAGTCCACGATATTTCCTTGTTGAAATTCAGCACCTGCAAGCAGTATATCAAGTATATCCCTGAAGGGTTTAAGTCAGTAGAAAACAAACAAGTTCCTGTGCTGCTGACATGAAACAGCAAGAAGTGACATCATCATCCCACTAAGGATTGTGTACATAAGCAGGAAACGAGATCTGCTTTAATGCCAATATGAAGCAAAATCAGAACAGCAATGTTTTCGGCAATAATCTTTATTTACCTTTACCTACATGTTTAAAGCTATTTAACGTGGCGTAAAGTTTGTGCACCTTTTAATACATTAGGTGAAATTCTTGTCAACTACCCTCTCCAATTTCGTTGACTATATCACTGCTAATGAATGTAGGATCTTCTATAGATCCGTGCCGTTTTTTAACGTGGTTTCTAACAATATAAATATTATGTAGAACAGTGTTATGTGAACCCAGCCGGAGCCCCGAACTGTAAAAAAGTTAATGCAGCAAAGTACAGAGAAAGTCTGCTATTCCAGAACTTGTTTCCAGGACAACAGCAGAGGGATAGGAACTCCAATTTAAGGTGCCAAAAGTAATGACTTGTGGAGATGCATGACGAGCATTACATTTTCTGTTAAAAACTGCTGTAAATGAAATAAAATAAAGCTCTGAGCGGTCAGTTTCTTATCAGAAATCAGCAGTATATTTCTGAAACAGATCTGCGCTGGCTCACAACAAAACGCAGCATGGATAAGTTATGTGCAGTGCTGCTTGGGAAATGAGTGATAAAAGTGAGAGCTGAGGGGAAAGAAAAAAATGTAATTTGAGATATAGATCTACAAGGTGAAAGAAAGGCAGCAATGCTCTCTGTAATCTGTTCAGAGGAGAGACAGAGCAAGGAAAAGGACAGGATGACACAAAAGGATTTATACAGCTTACAGATAAGAATTTATATCCCGAGCAGAGGGAGGCTGAATCCCCAGCAAGGTAAACTAGTTTATTAAATAAGTAGTTGTTTGGAGAAACTTCAGCTATGGCTGCGATGCCGACTTTCCATAGAAATGACAATGCGACAGAGTAGATTTATTATAGTGGTTCTATAGGAACAACACTTCATGATGCCCGTTAAACCTCTTTGCTATCAAATCTTTTAAGGCACTGGCCTAGAGAATGAGATGGTCGGGAATTAGATGGTTTCCTATGTGCACATGATATTACACTTTGTCCCCCAGTACTCCTTAAGGCTATAACCATATTGTGTAATAAAAATTACTGAAAAATAATGTGTATAAATGGAAAACACTGAGTAATTGATACATATTTTTACATTTTTTTGTTTACTTTGATGCAATTTTCATAACTATTCTAGTGCGTTATCCAACAAAAAAATTTAACGTGCCCAATGATGTGCATTCCAATAGTTTAGATAAAGTTTTATACAAAGTAGCCACCTTTTTCTTTGATTACTGCTTTGGCATTCTCTTGATGAGCTTCAAGAGGTAGTCATCTGAAATGGTTTTCACTTCACAGGTGTGCCCTGTCAGGTTTAATAAGTGGGATTTCTTGCCTTATAAATGGGGTTGGGACCATCAGTTGTGTTGTTCAGAAGTCAGGTGGATACACAGATGATAGTCCTACTGAATGGACTGTTAGAATTTCTATTATGGCCAGAAAAAAAGCAGTTAAGTAAAGAAAAACGAGTGGCCATCATTAATTTAAGAAATGAAGGTCAGTCAGTCCGAAAGGTTGGGGAAACTTTGAAAGTGTCCCCAAGTGCAGTGGCAAAAACCATCAAGCGCTACAAGGAAACTGGGTCACATGAGGAGCGCCCCAGGAAAGGAAGAACAAGAGTCACCTCTGCTGCGGAGGAGAAGTTCATCCGAGTCACCAGCCTCAGAAATCGCAGGTTAACAGCAGCTCAGATTAGAGACCATGTCAATGCCACACAGAGCTCTAGGAGCAGACATATCTCTACAACAACTGTTAAGAGGAGACTGTGTGCCGCAGGCCTTAATGGTAAAACAGCTGCTAGGAAACCACTGCTAAGGACAGGCAACAAGCAGAAGAGAACACAAGGAATGGACATCAGACCAGTGGAAATCTGTGCTTTGGTCTGATGAGTCAAAATTTGAGATCTTTGGTTCCAACCACTGTCTTTGTGAGACACAGAAAAGGTGAACGAATGGACTCTACATGTCTGGTTCCCACCGTGAAGCATGGGGGAGGAGGTGTAATGGTGTGGGGGTGCTTTGCTGGTGACACTGTTGGGGATTCATTCAAAATTGAAGGAATACTGAACCAGCATGGTTACCACAGCATCTTGCAGCTGCATGCTATTCCATCCGGTTTGCGTTTAGTTGGACCATCAGTTATTTTTCAACAGGACAATGACCCCAAACGCACCTCCAGACTGTGTAAGGGCTATTTGACCAAGAAGGAGAGTGATGGGGTGCTACACCAGATGACCTGGCCTCCACAGTTACCAGACCTGAACCCAATCGAGATGGTTTGGGATAAGCTGGACCGCAGAGTGAAGGCAAAAGGGCCAACAAGTGCTTAGCATCTCCAGGAACTCCTTCAAGACTGTTGGAAGACCATTTCAGGTGACTACCTCTTGAAGCTCATCAAGAGAATGCCAAGAGTGTGCAAAGCAGTAATCAAAGCAAAAGGTGGCTACTTTGAAGAACCTAGAATATAAGACATATTTTCAGTTGTTTCACACTTTTTGTTAAGTATATAATTCCACGTGTTAATTCATAGTTTTGATGCCTTTAGTGTGAATCTACAATTTTTTATAGTATAGAAAATACAGAAAACTGTTGGAATGAGAAGGTGTCCAAACTTTTGGACTGTACTGTGTATATATACACATACATACACACACATATATGTATTTATATATATATATATATATATATATATATATAACATATACAAACACATACTATATACATACACAATATATATATATATACATATACACATATAACACATATACGCATATATATACATATACACAAACAACATATACACACATATACACACACATATATACATATATATACACACACACACACATATATATACATATATATAAATATATACATACATATATATCACATAATATATACATCATTACACACTACACACACACACACACACATACATATATACACACACAAACACACACACATATATGCACACCAGCCCATCAACCTGAGGTTACAATACGGAAAGATCCTGGTAACAATATGCCTGCAGATTTTGGTCAGGTACAATGAGGTCATGAATAATTTGGAGATTTTTTTTCTCTGACATTTGGACAGGGGAAGGAAGTGACAAATCGATGATGGACACATTCTATGATGGCCACATTCTATGCAACACTACAAATTTAAAACTTGGCAGTGTCTACATGGTAAGGTGAATATTCTTCATCATTTTTCTTGCAGATACATTTTTAATTGCTAGGACCCAGACTTCACAAACTCTATTTCCGTCAATCTAGTAACAAGAAGAGATGTAACGACGTTTATAGCTTGATTAAAGCTTTGTTTAAAGTTAAGAAAGCATTGTCACAACATGAAGTGGAGAAATTTACTGTAATAAAGAGGAAAAAATTAAATGCGATTTTCTCTTTTCGCCCCATGCTAGTGTCAGTTTAATTAACCTCTCTGAAAAGACTTAATACTGAAACTTTGGGGGGAAAATTCCCATAGAGAAAAGACTTAACTCTGCATTCGAGTCCTGGGGATATAAAAGAACATCAATTAGTGAGTGTTTAATGACCAAGGATATCTGTGTACACTTTATATTCACCACTATACTCTGCCAGCAACACAGAGGCAGCAGCCGGCTCCTTGTTAGCAGGAGAATATCAGCCTTGGAAAAAGCAAGAACTTTTAATTACGTCCCCAATCTTTCTAAAGATCACTTGGGATAAAATGAATTCCATACTCCAAGATCCACTGCGGTCAATAATGACCGGCTAAGCTCACCTACTTACATGCTATAATGTTAAATGACACATTAAATAACGCAAATCACCAGAGTGCAATGCAAATGAGTGCCAAAATGCATATAAAATATGCTTCTGTTCCTCCTCAGCTTTCACAGTGCATATAAACTACTTTTATTAGGACTTGCACATAACAATGACACACAGCCACGCGGTGGGCACTTCCTTCCATTAACATACATGGTGATGTTTATGGATACAAATGTATGGGGCGGCTGGCTGGGGAAACCCATAAAGACCGAAGTGCATTGTATTAATTATTAACACATAGAGATCTCCATGACATGAGATGTGATTACAGACCTGGAAAAGAGGCTTCAGTGTGTAATTAGTCAAGAATAATAGATGTAACTATGATCTATATACGGTAAATCCCCATGTGGAATTACATCAGAAAAGGTCAGGACAATGAAATGATGAGCTGCTGTAGTTATATTAATTATACCAACTTTTTCTCTGCTTGCAGCGGCTTCCTGCAAACTCTTTAAAGGGATTGTTTGGGTCATTTTTTTTTTTTTAGTTAAAAAGGTGTTCTCGCTAAGCCATTGCACAGAGGAACAACCAGCTTCAGACTCGCACTTCTTGGTCCGGCTGAGGGTGGTTCTATGGTAATGATTGCCATATAAGGTCTGATATTCCTAGCTATTATTGTTGCAGTGACATGACTGCAGGAGATTTATAAAATGTAATGCACAAGGCTACAGAGCTCTAAGGGTTAAAACCAGTCATCAAATTCGATAAACAAGCTCCTGTGCTATAGATTACACTTAGCAGGGAGTGACTCACTTTGAAAAAAATAAGCCTTTTGGGTCAAATGATTAATTCTGGTTTGCTGAATTGTTCCAGTGAGGTCTTATTTAGCATGTGCAGTCCTAGTGAGTCCTTCTAGCAGCTAACAGACGTGTTAATTAGGAATGGTAAACTCAAGCCAGACCATATGTCAACCAGGGACTTTGAGCACAAGGGATAGGACAATGGGAAGAATTATACATAAAAAAATCTTGACCATAATCCATGTTTTTTTATAACTCACTTAGGAGATTATGGTCAAGAGAATTTGTGAGAATCTTTGGCTTTACGGAACAAAAGCAATCGCCCCAAATGATACATCTGTCATATTCATATTTGGTAGGCCTGGGTTGGTAAATTCATACTTGGAAACTTGGCAGTCATCATACTTGGCTGGAAGACTTCTAGTTGGAAGTTTTGACTTTTAATGTTACTTACATGTAATTAGCCATCCCCTCTGTGAACTAAGCAGGAGGAGGGGCTGGAACTTTTTTGGGGTCAGGAACTATTGTCAGATTCAGGAGTTATCCCCAAGATTAAGTCTGCCTTTTATCTTCAAGGCTGCACTCCTCAGCAGGACATTAGTAGTTGCAGTGTGGTTTTGGAGTGGCAAACCGAGTGGGGTACGTGTGGTGCTCATAGTGAAAGCTGAGAGTGAGCCAGTGTTGCGTAATGTATCGATTGTCACCCCCAAGTTGCACAGAAAGAGGTGGGGCCTGAGATGGAGGGTGTGTCCAAGACAGATCATGCTCTAGAGACCCCTCTGTATATAATTTCCCCTTTCCCTTGCGCATAATTGAGGTTGGCAGTGGGATCTAATTCTCTGCCATCCTTAGTGTGTGCATCTGTGCCCTTAAGACTCTCCCCCTTGTACATTGTTCATGACAATTTAGACAGTCCCTCTCCCCCACAAATGAGACCATTCTCCAGTGCCCTGGCTAATGGCCCTCCAGTGCTCTGCGGAGCATGATATAGCAAACAAAACATTTATATATAAAACAATTAAGCAAAGCAAAATAAAACATTTAACCCCAGATGCTTTTTCCTCACACTAATGGTCTATAACGGCTTACTGCTGCAGACAGTTTTGGCCTTTCCATTTCTGAAATCTGACATGAGACACTTTATCTGAGAATAACTTTTTAATACTTTTGCATATCCACGTGATTCAGAGACTGTTTTATTGTGACACATTTTGCTTTAGGTCAGTAACAAATGTTCGTCCATACAATCATTGTTTATTTGTGAAAAATATCAAATTATGAAAAAGTAGAAAAATTTGTCGCTTTCAAACTTCAAAAATGTCTACATGCAAGAAAGATAGTTATTCCACACAAAATAGTTTAAAACTAGCATCTAACATATATGTTTACTGTAGGTGGTTGGCATAACTTTTTAAATGTCACTTTATTTTTACAAAATTAGGGGGCTTACAAATTTAGTAGTCATTTTTCACATTTTAAAGAATATTTGCAACATCGATTTTTTTTTATTTTAGGGACCAGTACAGTTCTGACATGGTTTTGTGGGGACTGTATGTTATATACCCCTATAAATGACTACATCTAAGAAACTACACCCCTTAAAGTATTTAAAACAGGGTTTAGGAAGATTGTTAATCCATTAGGTATTTCACAGAAATGAAAGCAAAGTGGAGGTGAAATATAAAAAAGCCCCTTTTTTTGTGTAGATTTTAAATTTTTATCCATTATTCACTGAAACACGATAGATGTGACCAGGAAAAAGCAACTCAACATCGATTCCCCAGATTTTACCATTTTTAAAGATATCCCATATGTGGCCCTAGTGCGCGAATAGGCTCAACATCAAGCCTAACAATAGGAGGAGCCCCTAATGGACTCTGGGGTTTCATTTTCATTACGATTTTCTTTAGGCGCCATTCCACGTTTGCAGGCACCATAAGTTGGAAAAGCTTAATAAACACCACTAAAAAGACCCCATACTGGAAACTACACCCCTTAACCCTTTAAGGTCTAAGCCTCTGGAGTTAAGGACCAAGCCCTTTTTTTTCAAATCTGACATGTGCCACTTTATCTGTGAATAACTTTTCAATACTTTTACCTATTCATGTGATTCATAGGTTCATAGTTTGTAAGGCCGAAAAAAGACGAGACGTCCAGACAGTTCAGCATGTTGTGCTTAGGTGTTGATCCAGAGGAAGGCAAAAAACCCCAAAGAGGTAGAAGTCAATTGTCCTCATTTTAGGGAAATAACCTGTTATATTATTACGTTCCAGAAATGCACCCAAACCCTTTTTGAACTCCGTCAGTGAATTCACCATGACAATTTCCTCTGGCAGAGAGTTCCATAGTCTCACTGCTCTTACAGTAAAGAATCCCTTTCTATGTTTATGTAGAAACTTTCGTTCCTCAAGACGTAGAGGATGCCCCCTTGTTCTAGATACAGCCCTGGGTATAAATAAATCTTGGGAGAGATCTCTATATTGACCTTTGATGTATTTAAACATATTTATTATGTCCCCCCGAAGCCGTCTTTTCTCTAAACTAAATAACCCCAATCTTGCTAATCTTTCTGGGTATTGTAGTCCACCCATTCCTTTTATTATTTTTGTTGCCCGCCTTTGTACCTGTTCAAGCTCTACAATGTCTTTCCTGTGCACTGGTGCCCAAAACTGTACACAATATTCCATGTGTGGTCTAACCAGTGACTTGTATAATGGGAGAATAATGTTCTCATCATGTGCCTCTATGCCCCTTATAATGCACCCCATGATCCTATTTGCCTTGGCAGCTGCTGTCTGACTCTGGCTGCTACAATTAAGTTTGCTGTCCACCAGGATTCCCAAGTCCTTCTCCATGTCACTTTTACCCACTTTTTCCATTTAACATGTAGTCATGTAATGGATTTTTCCTCCCCATGTGCATAACCTTGCATTTATCTGTGTTAAACCTCATCAGCCATTTCCCTGCCCAGGCCTCAAACTTATCCAGATCCCTTTGTAATAACACATTATCCTCGATTGTGTTGATTACTTTACAGAGCTTAGTATCGTCTGCAAAGATCGATATTCTTCTGTGTAATCCCTGTGTAAGAGATTGTTTTCTCGTGAAACATTGTGCTTTAATTTAGCAATTAATTTTGGTCGATAAAATCCTAGTTCAGGTGTGAAAAATATCGAAATGTTGTGAAAATTTGGAAAAATTTGCCATTTTCAAAGTTTAAAAATTTCTGTGTGCAAGACACATAGTCACACCAAACAAAGTAGTAAACAATGAACATCTACCATATGTCTACTTTGCGTTGGCATGATTTTTTTAAACATCCTATTATTTTTTAAGTCATTTGGGGGCTTTGAAATTTAGTAGCAATTTTTTTTTTTTTTTTTAAACATATTGGATGTTTATTGGGTTTCATATAAGAGTGACAGTTATTTGGATCACAAAATAAACAAAATGAAATGTCTAAGGGGAAAAACAAACGTCTGGTAAAGAACAAAGGTTAATCAATCTTTCTGTAGAGTGTTTGAAACGAATCAGTGATTAACCCCAAAATTAGTGCATAGAGCCTTATTCAGAATCTAAACTAGAAACCAATTTCCTTATTTTCTTGTTTGAAAAGTTAACAGAAATAGACTAACATACATAACCCCAAGGGATAGTAGCAAATTTTAAAATTTTCAAGAAAATTTGCAGGACAGATTTTTTTTTGGAACCAGGCCACTTCTGATGTGGTTTTGAGGGGCTTGTATGTTAGAAACCCACATAAATGACTCCATTTCAGAAACTACACCCCTTAACAGTCAAAACAGCATTTAGGAAGTTTATTAACCCTCTAGGTATTTCGCAGAAATAAATGAAAAGCAAAAGGTGAAATTTCAAAATTTCTACTTTTTTGCAGATTTCCGATTTTTGTTCATTATTCATTGGAACCCCGTAGATTTTACCAAGAAATCGCAACTCAATAATGATTCTCCTTATTATGCAGTTTTTAGAAATATTTTGAATAAATGCTGGGTAACAATCTGTACCTACTTCCATTTACTCTACAGCATAGAAACATCCTGTCAATATTTAAGGTATGTTACTTGCGCTTGCTGCACGTAGACATGTGGTAGGCAGTCCAAATGAAGTAAGAAGTCTTTCAATGCATCCGCATTAGTTCAGCGTCCTGTTCGAGCACACATGTGGACAGGCGGGCAGTAAGAGCGAACGCGCGACGTTTCAGGGGACTCCTCCCCCTTTCTCAAGCACGTAACACTACCTCGTAGCCTACTATATATACAAGACATTAAACAATGATTAAAAACATATACAACAACGTTTATAAAAACACCTTGAATCCCATCGATTCGTACATGCCGGCTGGAGCCAAAGTATTAAGATCGTATATCCAGCGGGCCTCCCGTCGCAATAAACATGTTTCAAGGGTTAACCCCTCACTCCCCTTGACTTCTTTAAGTATGCACCATCGCAAATCAGTAACATTGTGTCTGTGTTCCAGGAAATGTTTGGCTACACTACTTTCACCAAATTGTTTTTTCTTGTCTTCTTCCTCTTTTTTTTAGCAAAGATTTTACTAGCCATTCTAATATTGGATTGGTGTTCATTGAGTCTTAATTTTACACTGCGGGCGGTTTGACCAACGTAACATATGCCACAAGGGCATTTTAGCATGTAAATTACCCCTTTGGTGTTACATGTGTATGCCCCCTTGATATATACTTTATGTCCGCTAGTAGGGTGTGATCTATACGGCCCTTTGATTATGGAACTGCAATTTTGGCAATTATGGCAAGGGAATGTGCCTTTTTTCTGAGGATCCAAAAATCTTTGTTTTTTATTATCCCCATTTGTAGTTATTTTATTGGACATTATGCGATTGCCTATGGTTTGTCCTTTACGGTATATAAACCGTGGTCTTTCTTTAAATAGTTCCCCATATTTAACATCGGCAGTTAATATATACCAATATTTTAGAATAGTTTTTTTGATCATATCACTTTGGCCATCGTATGTACTGATGAATGCTAGTTGATTATCCTTATTTTTGGGTTTGGACTTAGCAAGTAGTGCCCTGTGATCTTTAGTGCCTACGTCTATCGCCACCTGTTCTACAATTTTTCTGTCGTAGACTCGACTAACAAATCTTTCCACTAGTATCCTACTTTGTCTTAAATACAATTCATCCGTAGAACAGATTCTTCTGGCTCTGGTGAATTGGCCAATGGGGATACCTTTGAACGTAGTGGGTGCATGGTAACTATCCCTATGTAATACGTTATTCCTCTCAGAAGGTTTAATGAATAAATTGGTAGTAACTCCTGTACCTGTTTTGCAAATTTCCACATCTAAATATTGGATGGTGTCTTCCTCTATCTGGGCAGTAAATTGGATCAATGGATGTATACTATTAAGGAAATTCACAAATTCCATTAGTTTTTCTTTTGTATCATCCCATAAGAGGAAGACGTCATCCACATAGCGGTACCATGCTTTAACATGTGTATAAAGGGGAGATTCAAAAATGTGCTGTTTTTCCATAGCAGACATAAAAAGGTTGGAATAACTTGGAGCTGCCGGAGACCCCATAGAAGTCCCCTGTAACTGTAAGTATATATCGTTGCCAAACCTGAAATAATTTTTCGCCAAGATTAATTCCATCAGTGTCATCAGAAAATAAATTTTTGCATTGCTGAGTGTTGGATCCTCATTTAACGCCTCCCTTGTAGCCTGCATACCTTCCTGAAAAGGTATATTTGTAAACAGTGATCTGATGTCTAACGTACAGAATATGCAGGATTGGATGTCACTGATTTGCGATGGTGCATACTTGAGGAAGTCAAGGGGAGTGAGGGGTTAACCCTTGAAACATGTTTATTGCGACGGGAGGCCCGCTGGATATACGATCTTAATACTTTGGCTCCAGCCGGTATGAACGAATCGATTGGGATTCAAGGTGTTTTTATAAACGTTGTTGTATATGTTTTTAATCATTGTTTAATGTCTTGTATATATAGTAGGCTACGAGGTAGTGTTACGTGCTTGAGAAAGGGGGAGGAGTCCCCTGAAACGTCGCGCGTTCGCGCTTACTGCCCGCCTGTCCACATGTGTGCTCGAACAAGACGCTGAACTAATGCGGATGCATTGAAAGACTTCTTACTTCATTTGGACTGCCTACCACATGTCTATGTGCAGCAAGCGCAAGTAACATTCCTTAAATATTGAAAGTATGTTTCTATGATGTATAATAAATGGAATTAGTTATATATTGTTACCCAGCATTTATTCAAAGTGTTGCTAAGTACGGGGCCGCAGATCCCCTAGTGCAGGGTAAAGTGGTTGGGCATATATTTATTACATCCACCGGAGTGATTTCGTGAAGTTTTTAGAAAAATCCCACTTGTGGCCCATATGCGCTTTTTGACTCTTCCACAGGCCTCAGAATTGAAGGAGCACCTTCTTGTTTTAGAATATTTTTCAGGCTTTATTGTGGTAGTGATGGGCAGTAACAGATGTGGGACCAGAAGTTACAAAGTGTCTTTTTAACTGATCAGACAGCTATAACAATATGAGTGAGGGGAACAGGGACTTGGCAATGAAGGGGTTAATTTTTTATGTGTTTTTCACTGTATGAGCCAGTGATGATCACTGGCAGAAAATTGCTGGAACTTGAAAGTGGCAAACTGTCTGATCAGACAGCTGCCACAAATAGATCACAGGGCAGTGAAGTGATTAGGCAGTGGAGGAGTTAATAAAGTATTTCAGGCTGTGACAGCCCAGATCGCAGAACAGGGCACTAGGACCCAGCACAGAACAGAGCCTGGGACTTTGATCAGCTGTAACCAGTGAGTCAGCAGACTGACTGACCAATCCCAGCAATCCTTGGCAAGGGGATCACTGGACTCCTGTGATTGATCACCTGCTGTGTAGATGTGCTAATTAGCTGTCGAAACAGCAATTAGCATAGAGCTTTCATCTTATCTCTGCACAGGGAGACAAAGCTTTCATGACATTCCTGGATGTCATGGTGCATTAACAGGCAGTGAACCATGACATTCAGGAATGCCTTAAAGGGTTAAAGAATATATCCTGGGGTGTAATGAGTATATCGATCCCACAGGTGTTTCACAAATTTTTTTAGCGTTCGGTGATGAAAATGAAAAAAAGTTTTCCAACAATCAGCAATTTTATCTGAAAAAGTTGCCTTTTTACAAGGAATCCTGGATAAATTAGCCAGCAAACAGTCAGTTTTTGAAGTTGTGATGGAAACATGAAAAAAAAAATCAAGTGTAAAGATTAGGGCAACTTTGGTAAGTGCCAAATTTTGAGGGCTAGATGACTCGGTCAGATCATGTCTAAAAGTGGAGGTCTTGTACAATGTTCCCAGCATGCAGTGGTTAGTAACTACCAAAGTGGTCTAGAGCAGAACAACCAGAAACCCAGCATGAGGTTGATTGATGCATGTGAGAAGCGAAGGCTAGCCTGTCTGGTCCAGTCCCACAGAAGAACCACAGCAGCACAAGCTGCTGAAAAAAAGTTAATCCTCGCTATGATAGAAAGGTGTAAGTATACACTGTCCAATGTAGCTGGTTTAGAGGGCTGCATATTCACAGGCTGGTCAGAATGCCCATGGTGATCCGTGTCCACCACCAAAAGTATCTAATATGGACAAATGAGCATCAGAAGTGGACAATTAAACAATGGAAGAAGATGGCTTGGCTTAATTAATAATTTTTACTTATATACCATGTGGAGCAAGGATGCATGAATGTTTTAATCTGGGGAAGAGATGGCACCAAGATGGCAAAACTTGGCAAGTCGGTGGAGGTGGAGTGATACTCTGAGTAATGTTCTCCTCGGAAACCTAAGGGTCAATGCACGCGACAAACATTTCCAGTCGGAAATCCTCGTGGTTTAAAAACCGTCATAATGCGACTGTAAAACCATCCCCATAGACCTTAATTGAAAATCCATGTTGTAGTAAACATGAATTAGATTTTCTGGAGGTTACATCTTAAAACCGGCGCTTTTTCAAAGAAACTTAGAACATGTTCAATCTTCTGCTGTATTTCACTCGGAAAACAGTGAAAAATTAATATTGAAGTCAATGGGATGGCATGAAAAACAAACACACAGCTGTGTGCACATTTTTGGTGTAGAGTTTACAATGAGATGCGTGTTCAAAAACTCAATAGTACTCTATGATGCAAAAAACGACTGAAAAACCGAATCCAAAAACCTTGTTGGAAATACGTGCCAAAAAACAAAAACCGAGTTAAAAAAAATCAGAGTTCTTGTGTAAAATACTGTACAAACAACTCAATGAATGATGTGGTTTTGGGATTTAGACTTCGACAAATGTTTTGTCCTTTGTCGTGTGGACGTAGCCTTTCACTTACATGGATGTTACTTTGACACATAACAGCTGCCTAAACATTGTGGCCTCTTTCAGCTGGATAATGTATCCTGCCATGCTTCAAAAATTCTTCAGGAATGGTTTGAGGGACATGACAAAGAGTGGACGGGGTCAACTTGGTGTCCGAATTTTCCAGATCTCAAACTGATCGAGCATCGGTGGTATGTGCTGGACCCACCTCTCACCTTCTGCAATCAATCACAGGCTGCAGAGGTTGCATGTAGTACACCCAGCACGTGACCGCTATGGGCCGTGAATGAATGCAGGGTCACGTAAAGAATGAACGGGGAAGTCATCTACCAAGATCAGCGGGACTGCGCAGAGATGGAATGAGAGCATTTACGAGGTAAGTTTTCTTCTATTTTTTTTATCATGCTCTGACGGACTGACACCCCTTAAATGGAGCTGATCTACAATACCAGACAACCTGTGGGCAGGTACGGGGCGGTGTTGAGAAGAAAGTAGCCATGACTTTGATTGTGATCCCCTTAAGATAGGTAGAGTAGCTTATTGATGTCCCTACCTCATCAAATGCTCAGCATGTACCCTTTTAATTATATGACTGTCAAAAGGGAACCTGTAATGCTCAGCCTTATTTTACCTACTCAGCAGGAACCGGCAAGATATTGAAGGAGCACTCCCATGATTAAATATAATATGTGTGAGGTCAAGCAAAATGTAATAATTTTTTAATTGTATTTTTTTTTTTTTTTTTTATTGCTCCTAGTTATTGTAGTTAGATACTCTTGAACACGGGCAAAGAATTGATTCTTGCTATTGTGCAGGTCAGAACATTTGAAGCAGCTTCTTTTCACCACTGCCAGATAAATTAGGTAGACATTCTATAAGCGAATTAAAACAGCAGCTGGGGGCACCATAACAATTAGAAGATGTTCCCACAGCGTTTTTTAGATACGTATGTGGGTAAGTTTTTTGGACCCAAAACACGTATCTAACAATGTACAGTGTGATTTACATTGATTTCAATGTAAAACATGTATCATCATTCAGACTATGCGTGTTTTACATACGTCTTTTGGATGCGTTTAACGGATCCGATCAAAGAATTCACATGTCAATTCTTGACCCATTTTACACATCCGACATCCAATTTAAAACTATAGAATGCGTATCCAAAGAAGTATCACACTAAGTGTTTGGAAACATTTTACCCAGCTTTTTTCGATAAGTTTTAAAGATCGGAAAACTTATTGGAAAAAGCCGTGTGAAACATACCCTTACAATAGACAGCAATATTGAGACACAGCAGCATTTTTTAAAGTAACAAAAAGGTTACAGTTTGCACAAAGAAATTTCATGTTTATCTACAACACCTTTAACGTCCCATAAGAGGGGGTGGAAAACAAAGGCACGTAAAAATTTGGTGGTGTCAATAAAAAGCAACTGGAAGAAAAAAAAAAAAACTCAGTGCTCCTCGAGACATGAACTTGTGGTTTAACAGCATGCCATATGTACAGTAGAGGAGGCAAGTAGAAGAGAGAGAACATGAAGAGTAGAACAAAGATATCACTGGATGATGACTTTCAAAAAGGTTGAAGATTCATTTTTGGAAGGGTTGAAAGAGAAGATTCCTTATAAGAGGATAACTTCAAGAGGAATTCTCACCATTTTGATTAGCTTTAAACACATATACAAACAAATAAAAACTATTACCAACTAGATTTTGATTCCTTGGAGGCTATGTTCACACGGCTTAATTGCGGGACATAATTACGCCCCGCAATTACGCCGTGTGGACGGGGGCGGGGCGGGAGCGGGGAGTAAGCAGGGGGCCGGCACTTCGCCGGCCCTTAGACTATCACTGCTAGCGGCGCGTATACGCCGCTAGAAAGTGACAGGTGAATTATCTCCCCGCCCGGCGGATTTCGCCGGGCAGGGAGAGAAGACGTAATCCATATTTCTCTATGAGAACTGTGAATTACTGTAATTAATGGGCCGTTTTCGGCCCGTAATTGGCGCACTTCGGCGCGTAATTACGGACCGAAATACGGCCCATTTTAAGGCGTGTGAACATGGCCTAAGAGTTAGAGCAGCTCTCATTTACTTGTGTACACAAGCCTCAAAGGTTATGTGTCACTCTGTGCTGTATCTTAGCAGTAAAGGAGCTTGTTTATCTTTGTTACTGACGAAGTTTAACCCTTCAGAGTTATGTAGCCTTCTGCTCTGCTGTTAATACCCCTCCATCACCAATGGCCCTCCAACAGGCTCAGCTAGGAATAGCAGCATTGAAATGCCAGCCACTGCAGTAAAAGCCCACACAGATTAACCACAACGTGTAAGAGCAGGCTCTGGGTAGCAGCGTGATGAGAACACCCCTTTCAGGACTAGTAGCATTTCTATCAACAAGTGGACTGTGTATTGTCAACATATGTCAACATTTTAGGTGTACACTTCTCACAGCTTCATTGTAAATCAGCATCTGGCACCATGCTCAGCGTTCCTGCTACGCTGCCAAAGCCCATATGGCAATTATTAGCTTGATTTAGAAAACAGAGAGGGGGAAAAACAAACATTTAAAATCAATAATTCAAGCATGTAATACTGTGCAGATTTTAATTGCTTTTAAAAGTCTCCAGTAAAGAAAAGATAATGATATTCAGGATCATTATATGCTCAATGTGGCGGAGATGCAGGTGTGCCCCCCCCTCCATACCCCCCACTTAGTCAGCCCACAGCCAATGGTCTGTAGATTCCATTTAATTTAATTTTTCTGTTTCGCCTCAGATGCCCACAAGACTTCGTTCCACTGAAAATTGAATAATGAACTTTCAGAAATTAGCCAGGCTACGTGAACGCCGCTCGCAACACCAGGACGCCCGCCGCCGCATAAAGCACTTCCAAACTTCGCTCCTAGCAGCTGAGCTCATAGGAACATCAATTAGATGGTGACCCCTGCAAAACGAAGGACAAAGCAATAGACAAACGGATGGCTTTTTGCAGACAGTCCTTGCAAAGGCTCAGTCAGCTCACCGTGAAATATAACAATAATAACTCAGAAACACACATTAGAGGCCTTATCTGAAAAGACAAAGCTCCTCCGCTGAGAAGGCACTAACTCTGCCCTTGGACTGGGAGCTGCCGCAGCTTTGCAGGGCTTTCATGTGCAGAATAAAAGATGAGCTACAGCATAAAAATAGGAGCGGATATAATTCAGGGGTTGAGGTGACCCCAATAAACAACCGAGGACTGCACACATAAGGAACATTTTCCTTGTCCTTCACAGCTCTCCCTTACATTTGTTAGGAGTGTGCCAAGCTTAAATTCCATAAAAAAAAGTTCTATTTTTTAAAGATATTCTAGCCGGTGCTCGTACGAGGAGGGGCTGCTGAAAAAGAATTGGTGCCAGGTGTGCTGGACATTGAAAAAGAAAAGGACGTGTGCATCAATGCTAAACCAGAAGAGAGGAAAAAAAGAATAAAGTGCCAGGCACAACAGATGGCCGGCAGAAAGGCATTTCACTCCTGAAATGTCTGATTTCTTTCTACCTTCCCGTACAATTCTAATAGACAGGCTTACTGCTTTCATTGACAAGCAGGGCTCTGAAGCGTATCCCACTGCCTGCTGGGCTTTGTGTTACCATTAAATATTGCCTTGCTGAATTCTAAGTGTGCCCGCCATGGTCATGACTTTTAATGTGACATTTCTGATGTCAGAAATGCTGTCACACTTCTGCTGTCTGTTCAGACTTACAAAAAACCAATATGAGGGGGAGAAAGGAGAAAGAAAAAAAAGTAGTGGGGGGTTCGTACTTAGAATTTCAAATGTTGTTTGTAAAAACACGAAGCAGTAGGTCCCCTTCATTTGCCGGCTGAGCTTTTTAACATTAATGCACATCACATAGCGGCTGAGCAGCGGCACAGAGAGCGGATTCAGCAAGTGACAAGTAAACGAGGGTCGGGGAACAGGAGGTAAGCAGCTAAAACTTGGAAGGGAAAAGTGTGCGTGTGGAGAGGGAGGATGTTGGGGAGGTGCCCTGAATCCAATAATGCCGAAAAGGTTAAACTAACATTTTTCATAATTACTCTAGTTATTAAAGAGTAGTGTAGAAAGCTAAAAACGGGAGATCTGTGATCACATCAGTCTTTTTTACTACATAGTTGGCAACATATTCCCAGGTCAATTAAGCGATGACCCTAAAATAGTGAAGAACGTCCTAAACCCTGCAGTTTCTGCTGTCAACCCTTCCTGCGACTGCAGGTATCTTATGTGACTATATTATTTATCTATATACATAAGAAATTTGAGGGGTTTAAACATGGGGTAAGGAAGAAACAGACGTGTGAAAACTGTAAACCGTTTCCTTATAATTTCATGTAACCATTGTAAGCAGCCCCATTTCCCATTGGAATACAGCAATCTCCATAATCTCATGGCATCTCCGATGTGAACAAATTATGTTGTTCCACTCAAACATTGCTGCAACTCAACTGTAGCAACCTGTAACAATGTGGCTTTCATACCTTAAAACAGCTATGGGCAACAGGGTACGATGAATGCCCATACACGTGAGACTAATGTAGGGGGAATCCGCCAATTGTGTAATGGGTATGATGGTGTCATGGTATAGGTCAAAGAGGAAAAAAAAAGTCCAACCTTCCAACCTATTGCTCCCACAGGAGATGAGAAGTTTAGATAAACCAGAAAGGGGCAGGCAGTAACCTCTCTCCTCTCCACACTGAAAACACATGGATGCTAGGTCAAGCCTGCAGGTCTATGGGAGAGTTCAGAAAAATGGCTCTCAGCCAAATGAGCATATAACTGACCGCTATGTATATAGCTCTCCAATTCAGACAATTCCTCTCTGTGAGATGGATCCTGACAAGAAGCTGAACACAAAAGGGTGTCCCTGGTGCGACCCCCAGAAATTCATTGTAGATGGGGGTAAACCTCAAAGTAGGCCAAGATAACGATTCTGGGCCATAGGACCCCACCCCACTACAAAATTCCTCAGTAGTGTAATTAAGTATAGGTTTCCTAAACCATGGAACCCCTTTGAGGTGTACAGGCATTCATGGATTAAAACACTATATGCATTGAAAGCAATTCATTTCATTTGTGGCTGCATAATAAGCTATGACTTCAATGCAGCCTGATGTTGACCACAATATGTGGTTAAAATAAATAAATTGGCATTAAAACAAGGGGTAAAAAAGTTGCTGTTGCAAACCCGACTACTTCTCTGGGGATTTCGTTAAACTGTTGTAAGCAGAGCAGTTTCCCAGCAATCCCATGATCTTAGGGCATCTCCCATGTGACCGAATGATGATGCATCGCTCCAACATTACTACAGTTTGTGGCTGGTAGCAACCAATCTCAGCACGACTGTCCCTGAAACTGCTGAGGAACAAGTAAAGAGGCATGGTCATTGGTTGCTACCAGTTTTTCTGTCAGTTTTGATAAATGAGGTCCTATGTTTAATGCTACATGACATTCACTTTCTGTGAAAACGTACTACAACTAAAGTAAATGGAATCTATTTTGACATTCATTTGTAGACTTCTTTTTGTCAGAAAAGACAACAGAAATACTAATAAACTTGAACAAAGACCAAGGTACACAAGAAAAAAATCACTGCTCATGCAGTATCCATCAGAGGTTATATATTGGAAGGTTGTAACAGAGATGCAGAAAGACTGGAAGAGTCACAGAAAGGCAAAGAAGTGGACGTCCTTTGGCTACATCACACACTGATGACCGCTTCATTGTAACCAATGTCCTGCAACTCCAGGCATGTCTAACCCCTGAAGCACCAGGTCTGAAAACTTTATTTTTTAAGTTGTATGAGGACTTGATTTAGGTGAGAAGTTGTATGTTTGGGGGAATAGTTTACCTTTACAAATAAATTATTGCAGAATTTTTTACATTTTTTTTTGCAGTGTGAACAAGTGTTTTTCTGCATTTATTTATTTTTACACCATTCACATTTCACAGTTAACAACCTGTTACAATAATTCTGCGGATTATTATAATCATGTGGATACTTGATATATGGAGGTTTATGGAGGTTTTTTTGTGTATCACAGTGAAGGATAACTGTTTACAGTGGGGAATAAAGTATTTAGTTAGCCACCAATTGTGCAAGTTCTTCCACTTAAAAAGATGAGAGAGGCCTGTAATTGACATCATAGGTAGACCATTTCAAGGTCCTGGAGTGGTCTAGCCAGTCTCCAGATCCCAAACCCATAGAAAACCTTTGGAGGGAGTTGAAAGTCCCTGTTGCCCAGTGACAGCCCCAAAACATCACTGCTCTAGAGGAGATCTGCATGGAGGAATGGACCAACATACCAACAACAGTGTGTGCCAACCTTGTGAAGACTTACAGAAAACGTTTGACCTCTGTCATTGCCAACAAAGGATATATAACAAAGTATTGAGATGCACTTTTGTTATTGACCAAATACTTATTTTCCACCATAATTTGCAAATACATTTTTTCAAAAACAGACAATTTGATTTTCGGGATTTGTTTTCTCATTTTGTCTCTGATAGTTGAGGTCTACCTATGATGTCAATTACAGGCCTCTCTCATATTTTTAAGTGAGAGAACTTGCACAATTGGTGGCTGACCAAATACTTTTTTTCCCCACTGTAACACTTTGTTTTACACTTAGAAATGTATTAGCATATGACATACCTTCTATGTCTGTATAACAGAGGTTGGAGTAAGGGCAGCACACTGTGTGTCCTGACTGCAGTTTTGCTATGCAAACACCCCTGAGGCTACTTTAGGTCCCCAGCTATAGCTCTGTTGCAACCTGCTGATCACACTGTGACACTCTAAGTTCACTGGCCATTTCCATCTGAGAGCATCCCGCTTGAAGCCTGGCAATGGCGAGGTACTGTTGATCAATTGTAAGGTGTTGTCTTGTTCTCAATGTCAAAATGTGAACAGCATGATGAGTAGGACTGTTTAAATTCCAATTCAAATTGATCCCTTAAATTTATTGGGCGATTCAGGGATCAAATACCTGAATTTTGCCATTAAGCTCCTGGTTAGAGATCAGCAAGTTGTGCAAAAAGTACTGAAACACTGAACAGTTGGACATGTGCATTATAAAGTTAAGAGATGGTCTTATTTAAAAAATATTTTCAAGACATTTTATGTTCATCCTGTAATTTCAACCAAAAGCCAAAATAAACCCTAACTTTTTGGAGCACACCCCTCACATTTTTGTAAATATTGTATTATATCTTCTCATGGGACAACACTGAAGATATGATGCTTTGATACAATGTAAAGTAGCCAGTGTACAGCTTGTATAACTGGCTACTTTGTTTCCATCAATGTCTAAACTGCTGGCAACAAAATGGAGTACACCTCTAATTATGCCCACTTTGAAATTCTCCCTTCACATTGTCATGAGACTTGTTAGTGTTACAATGTCTCAGGTGTGAATGGGGAGCAGGTGTGTTAAATTTAGTGTTCTAGCTCTCACACTCTCTCAAACTGGTCACTGGAAGTTCAACTTGGCGCCTCATGGCAAAGAATTGTCTAAAGATCTGAAAAAAAAGAGAATTGTTGCTCTACATAAAGATGGCCAAGGATACAAGATGATTGTCAATGCCCAGAATCTGAGCTGCAGCATGATAACCAAGACCATACAAGACAGGTTTTACTCAGAACAGGTCTTGCCATGATCAACCAAAGAAGTTGAGTGCACCTGCTAAGCGTTATATCCAGAGACTGCCTTTTCAAAATAGATGTTTATGTGCTGCAAGCGTTGCTACAGAGGTTCAAGGGGTGGGGGTCAGCCTGTCAGTGCTCAGACCATATGCCACACACTGCATCAATTTGGTCTGCATGGCTGTCGTCCTAGAATGAAGCCTCTTAAAAGAAAAAAAAAAGCCTGCATACAGTTTGCTGAAGGCAAGCAGAAAAAGGATACTGTGCAAGATACTGTGTCTGTATATATGCATACACAGTATCTCACAAAAGTGGGTACACAACATCACGTTTTTGTACATATTGTATACACATATACACACACACACACATATATATATATATATGTAAAGTGCTGCGGAATATGTTTGTGCTACGTAAAGATTATTATTATATACACACTATATATATATATATATATATATATATATATATATAATATATACACACACCAATATATATACACATATGCAGTACATACACACATAATAATATTGATGTACGTTGGCTCAACTGAGGCCTATGATACATATGGCAAATGTACACTGCAAATGAAGTCTAAAGCACTAAGTAAAGAATTGATTATTTGGGATTTATAAAGGGCGCCTAGCACTAAGCTAATACTCACGGCTCTATAAAAAGCAATGGACTACAAACATATAATATGCAGCCATGGCCAGACAAGACATTTGTATAAATTCTGGAGAATTTAATGACACCTCAGAGTTCTGAAGGACGCGTCAGCAGTATATCCTTGGTGGAGAATATAATGTAGGATGACCAGGGATGAAGAACCCCAGTGAATCACTCCTTGTGACCTTTCAGGCTCTTGTCTTGATGCAGAAGCTCCTCCAAGCAGCTGTCAGCTGGGAGAATGTATTAAGGTTGCTGCAGAGCTTTTTCAGCCAACATACTTACTTGAAGTTTGACATTTGCAAGAAAATGGGAAAAAATAAAATACATTTTAAAGTATGTTTCATCCAGAACAAGAAAATCGCTAAATTTAATGAATGTCCTTTCAATATCTTGCAGGCCAAAGCAAAGAGAAGAAGTTTGTTTCCAAGGACACTGCAAGAAATGTAAATAGACAAATACAGAAAAAGCTGGATAGAAATAAGAAAGCATTACCAAGGGAGCATCTTGGTCTGCTGTGGATTAAGTATATACCCTGAGGCTTAGGAACAGGGAGCTTCTTTTCTTTGGTTTATGAGCTGCCACCAGTATTATTGTAGCAAGCTTTCCACTTTATTTTCAATATACAGTAGTCGTCTTTCAACTTTTGCAGCTGATACTTTTCTATAAAAGACAAGATTACCGGACAAAGATCTCATCCACTCCATACATATACGATATATATATTAAAAAAGGCTAAAAACACACAACCAGCTAGCTGTGTCTGAATGTTGAATTATTTACTATCTAGGAATGATTAGCCACATACTAAACTAAGTACTGCCAAGGTAATATTCTACAAATTACATTTTTCACCTATGTACTAAGGGGAGCCCCACAGGTCACTTCCACTGCGGAACTATACTATAGGGTGTGATCCTGCTGCATCCAACAGGCATCCAAACATGCACTTGTGTGTTGGATACATGTTGGATCAGTTTAGGATCCGATCGACGCAGCGTTTTGGGATTCGATTTGCGAATCTAACACGTATCCTAACATGTATGCCAAAACGCCGCGTGAACTGGCCCTTAAGATCAGGGAAGCCATCCATCCAGGAATGCCAGGTAATAATGAACTGAGAAGCACAACCATGTCTGTAGGCCAATGTCTGTTCATACAAGCAATTAGAGGACACTATTTCAGTAACCTCACCTATGGATGGGTGGTACCGTTGGGGGTTTCCAGTTTCTTGCTCATACTAGTCTAGCGGCATGTAATATGTGACATACAAGGGTTCGGTGTGGCAAATACAGTTTTTAGAGCTCACTTTTATAGTCAGACATCCTGCTTGGACGAGGTCTTTTTTTTTTTTTTTTTTTTTTAACAACCTCTCCATCAGTAATTTCTCTGTAATAGAATCAGCTAGAAACAGGAGCTAGTAGAGCTGAAATGTCAGACGCTGCTGTATACCTGTTCACCGTCCACGCCGGAAGTGTGAGCCTGAATAAACTGTGAGGAGTGAAAACGGTGAGATGGGAAAACCCCTTCAAGTGTGCTCTGCCTAAATGTTAACCTGTAGAAGAATTTAGTATTTTGGCTGTATACGGTTTATACAGGCTTATTTCCCTCAAAGGGGTTGTCTCACTACAAGGATTGCTTTTGATGTTAAAGATCTTGCAAAAACAAGTCATTTTGCAATATGTGTCCATTAGCAGTGTCCTCCCTATTCCTAGATATTACCTCTTGGGCTACATCAGCTCCTCAGGTCGCTATAGCTACAGACCTGGTGTACTCAGCATTTCGTCACTGCAGGCCAGTAGTAACCAGTAAACCAAGAAAACAGGACTGAGGCATGATGAATCAATGAAGTGAGACAACCCCTTTAAAGAAGACCTGTGACTATTCCTGACATGTCTGTTTTGGTAAACACCTGTATTCCCTATGAAAGTAGAATTCTAGACCATGTTTTCCCAGTCTCGTGCTGTTCCTCTTTTCTTCCTCCTAGAAATGTTTTACTGAACTGGGTGTTATCAATTGGGAGATGTCTGTGAAGGATGTCATTATCCAATTAGGGCTGGAAGACACCACTGGAAAAACTGGAAGGGTAACAGCTGACTGATTCAGTAATGAAGGAATAAGGGTCCACACAACACGTTAAAATACTCATCAGATTATGAATCCTAAAACTGTGTTGTCTGAGTATTTTAATGCGGTTTTCATTGTTGATTTTAGGTTGTCATTTTACTGCCAGATTTACAGTCGGAAAATGAATCTCATTGATCTCTATGGGGTTTTAGGCATGGATCCAACAGAGATGTTTTGGACGTGTTTTTTACCTAAAATACCGCTCAGCTATGTAGTAAATTACATTGAAATAAAAAAAAAAAACAAGATTCCAGATGAGATTTCCATGTTGATGATAAGACTTCAAGGGCTATAAGGCTTTAATTAAACAACTCGGATCCAACAATCTATTAACATCATAATAACAGAGGACTACAGAAGCTTGTCGATGTTTTGTCTACAAAAAAAATATTTGATTCAAATACATTTTGTGACTATATGTATCCGACGCTAATGAAAGCTGGAGCTCTAGTTAACCAGACACCTTCTACATTCAAGCAAAAGCTATTAACTGCAGGGCAATTTCACTAACAATGCAGAAATGCTTAATTTGCTGTGGATCAGAGTTCAAACAGAACCAATTCTATGGAATAAGCATGTCACTGTATTCCTTTGCATTGTGGCAAGAACAGTAATTTGTTAACTCCCGACTGTATGATTTAACTTGACAGAACCAGAGCAAAATAAGTGAGGCAGTGAAAAAAAAAATCTTGGCACATTTTAAAGAACAAGATACGAGGCATCTTGTTTCAAGCGGAATATATTACTTTGAAAAGTCCTTTAAGGGTAACAGACACATTTCCATGTATCCCTCTGTACACACTTATGATCCAGCTGCATCAACGTCCTGTTAGCTTCAAGTAGGTGACCCAGTTCTCCACCCAGTTTCACAGCCACCAACACTACAAAACAGCAGAACAGATGCCCCACTTTAATCGATATCAGACAGGAAACAAGGTAAAGCCATAGTCTTGATCAACACATGCAGCAATGAGGAAGCAAACATGTTTTTCCTATACTACAGTATTTGAACAGTATCCACCAAGCAGAAGAGTTGAGGAAAGTCATTTACACTTGTAAATTGGGACTTGTCTTCATAATTATGTAATGGAAGGGCAACTTAAAAAGGCAACTCAGTTATGGTTGTCTTACTAGCTTATAAAGTGATGGCATATCGCTAAGTCAGGGCTGTGGAGTCGGAGTCTGTGCCCATTTCACAGGAGTCGTTATAAAATGGACCAACTCCGACTCCCAAAATATATAATAAATTGGTACGGTTAGTTCAACGCAGTGCCAAGAGCAAGAGGAATTGGGTCCGGCCAGTGCTACTGCCCCCATATCATCAGATGAGGAGTTTAATTTTGATAATTATTTGGATGACATGGAGCAGGCAAAGTGATACGGCAGGGGAAAAGATTTCGCTCCCATAGCAAACCGATTGACCAGATTTCAGCAAATTTTTTTTCACTTGCTTTCAAAGAAGTAAAAGAGTTTAACCGTTCATTAAAACTGACTGTGCCTGAGGCAATTCATTTATACCCAGAGATTGTTAGAGATGTTGCCCATGTGGTCACCACTTTGCCACCAACCCAAGTTAGTGTAGAGAGGCCGTTCTCTAGCCTGGATATAAGGAGATTAGGAGTCAGAGTCAGGGAATCTGAGGAGCTTTGGCTTACCACATCCACAGCCCTGTCTAAGATTGGTCAGCGTTCAACCTTTGGCACCTGCACTGATCTCGACAATGAAGGGGACCCAGTATTGACTATTCCCTTCCAAGTTCTTCCTGCACAGAGGCACCGCAGGCAAATGACTGTGCAGGAAACTGCAGTGTGGCCTGATTTCAGTGAATGGGGCAAAAATGCTGATCCCTGCACTGTGCACGGCTAGGGTATCACTGAGCAAAGAGAAACAGTAGAGGGCTGCAGACCCTCTTTTCTAAGGATAGGTGGGAGTCCAAGATTCAGCAGTATGTACCCCAGTTACCATCCTCCTGGAAGTAGAAATCTTGATGGGGTGTACTACTACCATATACATTGCTGTTCTGATTTTGCTTCCTTTCAGATCTAGAGAGGTTCTTACCTCCTGCTTATGTACTCAAGCTTTTTCTATGCTATTGACTACCTCTCTCTGCTGTAGCAGCCCTGGCCAGGATGGTGGGGTCACTCACTGCTAGGAGTAGTGAGCTGATATGCCAGTCACTGCTGTAGAACTACCCATAGCCTAACCAGTGAAAGCACGAAGATGGTTGTGAAGAGCAAGATCTGTGAAACAATGGGAGGTTAGGCAATCACCTTTTTTCGAGCTACAGGTGCACGGGATGAGATCAGAGTGTGAGTGAAATACCATTTTAGCAATGAACTGCAGCAATCATCTTCATATGACTTTATTTTTTAATATTGTCCATCAAAATGTGCAACTGCCGATACAACCACTATTCGATGGAGCCTTGTGATTCTATCAGCATTTGCACATTGTAATGGACAATACTTAAGTTTTATGAAGATGGTTGCTGGAATTCAATGCTACATCTGTAAAACAGCATGGTGAGAATATTATATTATAAACAATATTTTCAGTCCAGGCCATATACTCAGATGCCCTTTCAATTCTCAATGACATCACAAACACTTTGGAGTCTTTACAGTATGAACAACTTGTTTGCAAATCAAGTTTCTCTGAGGTCTCTGTGCGTTCCTAGGAGTCTACTTATGGTAATGTATTCCCTTCTTTGCTATATAAAAATAAATGATTAGTGTTTTGTCCCCTGCAGATGACAGCAGTCTGAAGAATTGTTACTAGAATGCCTTATGGGAGACAATTTATACAAGACAGCCATGTATTAGAGAGAGAATGTGAAACCAGAGCTCTGTAGGTAAATTTAGATCATCTTTACAGCGACAACCCAAACTGTAAAACAGTCGCGTAAAAAAAAAAATATATATATAAAACAAACTTCCCTCTCCACCAAAATAATGAGAAGACAGTTTCAGGTTTCCATTAAAACACTTAACAGTATAAGAGAAACAAAGACACTGGAAGTCCTGTGAAATCTTCCAAATTATTCTAGGGATTTTATTCTGTGGATTGGATTGTGACTGGATTAGCATAAAGAAATACTTGAAACGCTCTGCATAAAGATGATAAAAGCAGCCGGACTTAAACCAATTCTGAGGACGAACAGAAAGACAGTGTGAAGGGGTAGTGTCTTAACTGCTACTGAAGCATATAATAAGATCGGATGAAGCCTTCATGTCCAAAACGGGTTCCTGCTGCTGTGCTACCTGGCCAACCGCTGTTTCAACAATATCTCAGAAGCACCAAGCTGTGAAGATTCAAATAATAGATTTCACTTGTTCGCAGCTACATCTGAACTTCATTTAGAAGCTGCCATTATGCCCCTGTTCTATATCACGCTGTCACACGCCTCCGAGACGTGCATGACCCCTGTTATGTCGCTGTCCAAAGCTGTTCTGGTCATATACTGTTAATAAACTCAGACGGACAAATTTTTATCAAATAGCAGCAACAAATGGCCATGCTTCCGCACAGTGTCTTCATCCAACAACAGGTGGGTTGGAAAGAGCACATTCCTCCAGATATGTAAGAGGCAGGCACAAGGTGGCTACAAAAAATATTCCAGACAAAAAACAAGAAATGCTCATCCACCTAAGCGCTTGCTAAGACAACAGTTGCCCATGACGGTACTGAGAACTGCAAAAACCGGAGACCTCTCCTAATGTATTTGTTTTAGTAAACACTTGTGTTCTCTGTGAAATAACAATTGTGGGGTATTTTCTCTAACTCTGTATTGTGCCGTTTCTGTTATTATTCCTACAACTTTACTACTGAATCGGTCACCTGGCTGTTGCCTTTGCACAGTCTGAGATTGTCCGATCAGTGCGGACAGTCCGTGTGTGCAGGGACACCCAATTGCTAACACCCTAACCGATTCAGTAATACTTTTCTAGGAGTAACAGAAGAATAACACCTAACACAGTTATAAGAGAAGATGTTCCAAAATCGATTTTTCACAGGGAACACGAGTAATTACTAAAACAGACATATCTAGAGGTGAATGCAGTTAAGCTGCAATACCATTCCTAAGTGTGGCACTGTTTAACGGAAATAAGAAAAAAAAAAAGCAGACTTTTTTCCTTTCCAATATTAACCCCATTATTTTACAGCCGCTTCAGGGATTTGGAGTCGGAATCCATTATGGTGGAGTTGGAGTCGTTATAAAATGAACCAACTCCAAAAATATACAATAAATTGGTACAGTTAGTTCAATGTGCCAAGAGCAAGAGATATTTGGTCTTGCCAATACTACTGCTACCATATCTTCAGCCTCAACGGGTGAGGTTAATTTTAAAAAGTATTTGGATGACATGGAGCAGGTAAAGCGTTGCCGCAGGGGGAAAGATTCCGCCGCCATAGCAAACAAACTGACCAAATTTCAGCAAAATTTTTCACTCGCTCTCACAGAAGTAGAAGAGTTTAATCGTTTATCAAAACTGACTGTGCATGAGGCAATTCCTTTACACCCTGAAATTGTTAGAGATGTTGCCCATGTGGTCACCACTTTGCCTCTACCCCCAAGTTAAGGGGGTTTTGCCACGACCTAATGTTGACGTGGGATCCTCCAAAATGGGTATTTAATGTGATTACAAAAAGTGAAGCCTGTGAGAGCTACAGCTTTCTTTTCATACCCTTAGTTACCTGACAGTTTACATTAGACACCACCAGGAGCTGATCTGGTCAGGCTTGCTGTGTATACACTTCTTATCTGATGACAGGGAACATGAAGGAGCTAGCAAGGGACTGTGGAGAAATATCCTGTCTTTTGTATAGAGAATCCACTAGTTTTAATGTTATTATTTGAGTAAACTTTGTAGACGCTCCCTGGCACTGCATGTCTGCTCAGACCCCCTCTCCCCAATGTAATGTAAAAGGTTGACAGTCGGTTTACTGGCGTCTTTCAAATCTGAAAACCATCTGTAAAACCAACTGAAAACCTCTGCCGTGAGGACAAGCCCTTAGTTCCTTGGCAGCTGCTGTGGAACTACAAGTACAAGCGTGTATAAACACACACAAACACCCCATGGTTTTTGACTATAATGTATGTACTGTGTGTGGGGCGCAGGAGTACGCTCACGCAGTGCACTTCATTATGGGTAATCTATGTTTTCATATGATGCATTAGTGATACTATTCGTACTGCATAGTTCCATGTTACTTATAAAATTTACCTGTGGGATATTTTATAATATATGTACTTGTAATATTTTTATCACTAATCCCATGAGCTTATTCTGCTGTTGTTTGTTTGTTGGTGTCCCTTTATGTTGATCCGTAATGTAATAGTTGTTGTGATTGTTTTGATATACATTTTATAGTTATGGGCATCAAGTCCTCTTTTTTCTTTTGTGTTATATACACACACACATAGATATATATACATACACACACATATATATATATATATATATATACACACACACACACATACACACACACACACACACACACACACACACACACACACACACACACACACACACACACACACACACACACACACACACAAACACACAGACATACCCTATAGTCAAAAACCATGGAATGCGTGTCTATTCTTTCAGTGCCTTATCTTGAAAGTGTGGCATGCTGGGGAACTAAAAGTCCAAGCAAGTCCCAGAAGCCACAGTTTAAGATAAGGGATTGTTTGTGTGATTGTATAAATTTGTGGCCTCATCCAAAAGTTTGCTATGGGTCCCAGGCTTCTCTAGTTACGCCCCAGATGGACATACGGCTTGTCTTAGTCTTACAAACTATGCAACTATTATTAACCATTTCAGCTAATTTTTGGCACATAGTCCTAAGGAGCAGTGTCCGAACCTCCGCCATCATCCCAGGCTGGTAGAAAGAAAAAAGTACAAGGTCCTTACTTTCTATTGGCTTGGGATCATGGCGGAGAAACTATGTAAAATCTACAACACAAATGAATATGCCTCCGATTTTAAACCCACAGGTAAAATCTGTAATGTTCTAACTGGAAACCTATTTTGAGCACAAGAAATGAAGAACCTTTTCTTGTTGTTCCAGTTTACACACAGTATTCTCCAATATCCTAAGCACAATTATGCACAGTGTTAATCCTGAAAAATACCTGCAAAACCACTGGCATTCCAAGGGAGCGAGGTGTCAAAGCTAAGAACTGTTAAACCTGTCACAATTCTCCAAACTTCTCCCAACAAAGAGAGCCTGTCAGTTTAGATTATACAAATCAGCCATGGCGAGAAGACGAAAGGAACCATTTCATTACAGCTGGGGCCTGTAAGGCAGAACCTGCACAAGATCTGAAAGCCGGCTCTAACCCCAAAGGGGGTCAGTACAGCTCAACATAATGAAGCATGAAGAAAAAAAAACGCAAAACGAAACAAAAGAATATATTTTGGGAAAGGTAGAGCTGGAAACGAGCCTTGCACACAGGGCTGATGCGCTCCCAGCACACATTAATTTTTCGACAAGTGTTTCACAAAGGTGATTTACACTACATGTGTTTTCAATTAGGACTCCCAATCTGCAATGTTGGCAAAACTCTGAACACGACAGGCCTAGTGTGCGCCATGGAGATGGAAGAGCACTTACTTACTCCTCCCCGAGGCAGGAATTTATGCACACCTGGTTAGACGCGCTCATGATGCCATAAGCGGAGGCTGTGTGCACATTGCTCTCCATAGACACATCCAGAAATCTTTCATTTCATCCGAGAACTATTGTTTTAGCTTCTCTAAATTAAAATAGCTTTGTACTTTCATTTATTAGGAGTCCTGTAAAGTTTCCTACAGATCAAAAAGCCAGCAGTGCTGAAGGTGAAGGCGAGATTAACCCTCATGCACCGCCACAGTATTTTTCAGATACTCTACAAGAGATCTAAAAAGGTCTGTACCGGTTCTTATAATGTCACTAGTCATCACCGGACAGGATAAGTAATTTTGGTTCAAGATAACTGCTTCTAGCGGGCTTTGTTGACGGCTATTGTCCAAGGATTATTGTTGGCCAGGGTGGGACCACCAAAGATCTGAATGACTAGCCTGGGGAACCAAGTGGTCAGGGGTTTAAGATTATGAAAAAAAGATACATTTGATTACCATGTCTTGGACAAAGGGGGTCTAATTGACCAACATCTATGATGATTGACCACATCTTCCCAATCCAAAATTTAGCCACACTAACAACCTGATAGAAGAGGACGGGGTTTCAGATTGGAGTGGGATGTACTATAGTAGCAAGTTTAGAAGCAACATTCTCAGTTACCCATCTTCCCTGCACCTTAAGGGCTCATTCACACGGCTTATTTTGGGACTGATTTCAGCTGTATTGAGCACCGTACTTGCGCTCCAATACGGCTGAAATCAGTCCCACTCATTACGGTAATCCACAGTTCTCATGGATTATGTCTCCTCTCCCTGCTCGGCGAATCCGCCGAGCGGGGAGAAAGTGATATGTTAATTATTACGGTGTGTACGCACCGTTACTAACGACTGTCTATGGGGCCGGCTAGTTGCCGGCCCCCCGCCCCACGGCAGCCGGCGTAATTGCGGGGTGAAATCCGTCCCCGCAATTACGTCGGCATAAGCCGTGTGAACATTGCCTAACAGCATTAGCTCTTTTCACCTTTGATGACCATCATTATTAAACTGGTAACCAGTAGACTGCTTATGATAAAGCTACAAGTTCAAGAATACCATGAACAATGGGGCGTCACAGATTTAAGACTAAAGTATATAAGGAAATAATCTCAAGCCATAAACACTGAAAAACATTGTTCTATCAGGCAACCAGTTTTAATACATTTTAGACCTACAGGTAATGGGTTGAGGTTTTAGGCGCCATAAGTGACCATAAAGTGGAGGCGGCAGCAAAATTCAAGGTTGCAGTCTAGGATTTCTGCTGTGGATTAGCCCCATTTTAATGAGGCTATTCCACATCTCAGTTGCCAAAACTGGACATGTCACTTTTTATTATCCTGCCCCCCAGACTTCCAATCTGCAGCACTTAAGTTGGTGCTGCAGTATAAACTAGAGAGTGGATTTCTTGATCAAAGGAATAGGAAGCAGTTTTCAAAGTGGAATCTACATCAAATTCTATTGAGTGCACATACCCTATGGTAGGCCGCCAAAACATACAGGTCATGGGCCACATGCAGCATACCAAAGGATTTCTGGCAGTCCAAAATGACACCCCACCCCAAAACAGGCAATACGACCTGCTTTGGGGACGATCCTGGGTAATCCAGCTCCCACATCCTGCCAAGTGTAGGTCTGCCCGAAGGAACATAGCTAAAAGGTGAAACCACTGTGAGAGGAAGTTATATTCTGGGAGTGTGTAATTCATATACAGCCTGATAGTTGTGTGTGGAATTACAGCTCACCTATATTCACATCAACAGACTTGAGCCTCAACACCTGACAGAACCCAATGACTGATGAAATGCTGTTTTGAGATCGAAAAAAAAAAAGTTTTTTTTTTTTTTTTTTATGAAATCTTGGACAATCACTTTAAGGCTATGTCTCCACTGCACATAAATACGCTCGTATTTTCGGCACTTTTAGTTTTTTAAAAGCACCAAAGATAGGATCGTCCCTTCAGCCCCATAGGCAGCAATAGAAAAGACGAGCTGCAATCTCCACAGCTCGTCTTTTGACGTATTATACAACATGTTGTATAATACGCCGGCGCTTTTAGTTTTCTTGGCGTCTTCCCGTACAATACAATTGTATGGACGATGTAAAAAAAAAAAGAGTAGCGACCGCGTTTTTTTGTACAAAGCGTGATAGAACATCGTTCGGAATAAAAACGGCCGCTTTCGAGCCGTTCTTTGTCCGATGAAGTGAAGATATAGCCTGCGATAATAATTATATTAAAGACCTAATAACACCTACCCAGAATGCATTTGGTTCAGATCACAACAAATTACACTATAAAACTACTTCTATCAGATAATAAGGATGAAACGGCTAAATCTGCATTAAAAATCTAAACGATGCATCGCCAATTCATTGTTGGAGGACTGTCACTTTAAAAAATCATAACAAGGCAATTAATCTAAAATGAGTTTCAAGGCCGGATTATCTGAAGAATTCTCTACAGGGAAAAGCCCAACAAAATCCTCCCATTGTTCCCGTTCTCTCTATCAGTGTTTGAAGGCAGGCTGATAGTGAAAAGGATTAGCCTAGAAACAATGACACTAAGTATATTTCCCGAGCCAGGCTGGTCATCCATTGTCTGCGCTCACTCTTGCTTCATTGCTATGCGACTTTGTACAAAAGACACAGCGGCAAATAATTGTGCTGAGGAAAGAGATGTAGAGAGCAGTGCGCATTAGCAATCTTACAGTGACATAATGTATTTTTATACACTACAATAATGTATTCTGTATTATTATAAAGCAGCGGGAAGCAGCTGGAGCCGCACATCCAAACTCCACGTTATAGAATTTCTAATTTTAAATAGAGTTGTAAGAAAATTACAAGCTGCTTTTTTTCCCCCCCAAGCGCAAATTGTCTGGAACAGTGACATGAATCTGGCTATTCGAGACAGGAGTGTGTTAAGTCCACCTAACACATATAACACTACACCAAAGGTGGGGAGGGGGCACCAGCTTTAAAGACCCAGAGTGACCAGACCAGGAAGCCAATGGGTACAATGACTGAGGGCGCGTTGACATGTCGAATGAGGTCATCTGACGCTGGATGTGTTTAGGCAAGCTTCATGCCAGTGCACTTATAAGAATGATTTTCTTTACTCTGAAACGCTATGGCTGGATTTCTAAATCTCCAAAATTAAATAGTCTTGTAAATTATCCTACAGCACAGAACAAGATTATAAACGTTCTGAAAGGCTTAAAGGGAACCTGTCACATAGTTTATGCCCCCGTGGCTGAGGACAGCACAAGCTAGTGATAGACCTGATGTTTCCAGCGCTGTGCCCCTTATTCTGTAGGATGCTGGAGTTTAGAGCATTTAGTGCTCAAATCTTATTCATGAGTAGGTGTTATCCCCGCCCACCAAAGGCTAGCCCCGCCCACTGACAGTTATACACAGGTTTCTACCTATTCAAAGCAAAAGGTTAATCAGTTGTGAGTGGGCGGGGCATGAAAAAAACAGACTCTTTGAATGACTTTTCTGGCTGAAAACTACAGATTTTAAAACCAAATACTCAAAAATTACAGCATCTTCTAGAATAAGGGACAGAGCACTGGAAACAGCATGTCTGTCACTAGCTTGTGCTGTCCTCAGCTAGGGGGGCATAACCTATATGACAGGTTCTCTTTAAAAAGGTTGGGCCATGAAATACATTTATCACCTATCGACAGGATATGTAATAAATGTCTGACCGCTGGTAGCCCCTGGCTAAACCGGGGTCCCCGGCACCCATCCTTCTCCACTGCGCTAACACAGCGAGGAGGGGTTGTGTGCAGCAGTGATTGAATATGCACATTGCTGCTCCATTTATTGGAAGCAAGAGTGATAGCTGAGCGCTCTACTTTGTGTTACCCCCAGCAATTAGACATTTATCACCTATCCAGTGACTTTGTGGTACTACCCTCTTAAGCTAGTTATACACAATAGATGGTTGGCTGGACATGCTAGAATCTGTATTAATCTAATATGTCTGAAGGTCTTCTCCATTCACCCACAATGGCAAATGTTGGGGGAGAGAAGGACTGGGCAGTTGGATTTCACCATGCCTGGTACTTTTATTCTATGAGGAGTTAAGTCACAGCCAATGATGTCTTTCAGTGGTTTACACCCCTCTCCTCCTCTAGAACATAAGCACACTTGACTCAGCTGACATGTAGAATTAGGAGTGATAGCTGTCAGGAGAATGCATATTTGCCTAACCAGTGTCTGGAGTGTAGACATTACAATTTACTTGTGTTGGGAAATGCTCCCAACATTTACATCTAGCAGACCATTGCTATTCAGGTCTGCTTGGGACAAAGACAGGAACCTCCAGCTGCCACTTAAATTACTGGCTTATTTTCATTATTGTTCAACTGTGTTTCAAGAAATAACCAAATCTACATTATTATTTATAAAAATTTATTGAGGGTATTGGACACCGGATTAAAAAAAAAAATGAAAAAGAAAAAACTATTTACCTCCCCTTTGACCTCCATTCCAGCACTGCCCTCTCTCCCGGTTCTTATGTTGACTTCTAGCTGCTGCAGGTGGCTCAAGACTGTTGCAGCCACTGACTGGCTATAGGGTTCACATGCCATTGGCCGACATTACATTTCTGTAATACAGTGTCCTACCTGGACATTGACTAGAGACTTTTTCCGCCTAATGTTTTTGGCTTACGAACAGAATTATACAACTATAAAGATCATTACCTAGCAGGCAGATGAAAAGGAATAGATAAGAGGAAGAGTAGTTTATGCTTAAGTTACACTGCTTCTATACAGCAGACATTCAGTTACAAAAATAATTGGTTCTGGTACAAACCATTGTAAATTGGAACTATTTAGGTTAGACAATAGCTCTATGGGGATACTGGTTCTCCTTCTGACATGTGGCTTGTGTGGATAATTTTAAGGGGGCCATACACCTCCAGTAACTGCCGGCCAAACCACTAGGCCAGTAATTGTTTCCCATAATCTCCTTATATAAATGCACACTTGAGACTGATGAGCATGCATGTGTTGACAATAGCAATAGAGGAGAAAGCCTCTGACAGTGGTTTATCTTTATGAATAACAAAAAGGATCAGGCATTGGTATTTAATATGCCCAATTCCTCACCTCCCCAAGATCATCTTTCAAGGGCGAGTTGGCCTCAACATATAGGAGAACAAAGATAACTGTAGTTGAAAAAGTTATGAAGCGCTAGGAAACAGTATTGTAATGTATTCACATCTTTTAGATTTATTTGGGGAAACTGTTCTTAAAAATGAGCCTCATAAAAAGGGTATCCAAGACTTACAAAAACCTCCCCACCACCCTCTGCTGTGCTTAGATAGAGAATTAACCCAAACTTACCGCTCCCATCACCACAGTTCCAGAACTGCTAAAGCTTCAGTGTTCCCCCCAACCACCGATCTTTTACTGATGACGTCACCGATCATGATGTTGCTGCCAAACAATGGCTTCAGTGGTCACATGCAGGCACATAACTGCTGAGGCCAATAAATATAAGTATGGATTCATTTTCTATTTTAAGGCGTTTTCTGACTACAAATGATTAGCTTTTGACATGTAAGGAAAGGTAAATGAAAACTATTACAAAATATATTGTTATTTTGGATTATGCTTTTGTAAGCAGGGCTGTGGAGTCGGAGTCGTGGAGTTGGTGCCTATTTTGCAGGAGTCGGAGTCGTTATAAAATGGACCGACTCCCAAAATATATAATTAGTTGGTCCAGTTAATTCGATGCAGTGCAAAGAACAAGAGAAATTGGGTCTTGCCAGTGCTACTGCTCCCATATCTTCAGCCTCATCACATGAGGAGTAAAATTGATGACATGGAGGAGGCAAAGCGCTGCCACAGGGGAAAAGTTTTCGCTCCCATAGCAAACAGGTTGACTAAATTTCAGCAAAATTTTTCACTTGCTCTCACAGAAGTAGAAGAGCTCAATTATTCATTGGAACGGACCGTGCCTAAGGCAATGCTTTTATACCTTGAAATTGTTAGAGATGTTGCCCATGTGGTCACTGCTTTACCACCAAACAAAGTTAGTGCAGAGAGGCGGTTCTGTAGCCTGGAAATAATGAGGTCAGATCTGAGGTCATGTATGAAGGATCTGATGGAGGCGATACTATCTCTCAGAATAAATGCATAGACTCCACAAATGTTATTCAGGACATTTTTGTTAAAAAAGGTTTTTCCCCACTTCCTGCACTGTTTTGCATACAGTATATTAAAGTTGTATCCAATAAATATATTTTATACTGACAAGCAAAAGGGTAACAATGTTTTGCACTTGTGACTTTCAGGCTCCATATCTCACCATCGACTACAGCTGTGACCGTGAGACTACCATCATCATTATAGACAATCATCTTGGCTATCTCATACATCAATTTGACTGGCAACTATTTAGCATCTACTTAGTTCTGCAGATTCTTGCTTTGTTACTGTTTTGCTCCTGGTGGTGGGACAATCTTTTTCTTCTTGTTACTACAAATTACAACCTGTTCTCACAATCCCTAATAGCTCAATGTTTTATTAAGCTGATTCCCAAGCAAATGGTCACTGGTTCGAGCAGCCATGAGGAAGATTTCTCAAGAAAAGAGAAACAGCATCATCCAGCTCATCAATAGCGTGTCTCGGCCAAAAAAAATTGCCAAACTGTATCATGTGAGGCCATGACAGCTGGAAGAATGTGAAATGAAGTCCGTCCATTCATTCCAAAGCCAAGAGGTGATGTCCAGGCAAAATATCAGAGTCAACAAGTCGCTCATCACAAGGTCCATCAGATCTAACACGACAGAAACGGCAGTGGAGGAGGCTCGTAGGCTTTGTAAGAGTGAGGTCACAGACGTCCATGCAAGCACCGGGCAACACGTATTACACAGGTCTGAAATGATGGCAGAAAAAAGGTGAAGAAGCCGCGACTTCAATCTCGTCATTAGAAGTGTCGGCAAAGAGTTTGCAAAAAAGTACTAAAAATGGAAGATTGGAAACGGATGATTTGGAGCGATGAGCTGAAAGTTAATAGACCGGGCTATGATGGAGGCAAATGGGTTTGGAAGAACGAGGCTAACGGATCAAGAAATGTAAGAACTTGTCAAGTTCGGTGGAGGAAGCCTGATGATATGGGGTTGTTGGATACTTGACCAGGATCAATGTTCATCAATGTAGATCTCAATGCTGAGCTATATGTGAGGGTCCTACAACATGAGTTACTTCCTATACTTCAGTACTATGGGTACTCAAAGGCATATGTTAAGACTGGAGTAGGAATGGGTCAATGATAATGAAGTAGAGTTGCTGTACTCCCCTCCACAGTCCCCAGACCTCAACCCAATCATTCATACCCAAGTCCAGTCTGCACCAACATTGGGAATGTGTGGAAGAGACCTGGGATCAGATTTTGGTCAAGACATGCTTGAATCTGATCCAGAGCCCAGAACGATTCAGACAGTATTGAAAACCAAAAGGTGGATTTCTCAAATAATAAAAAATAATAAAAAAACTTTTGTTTTTTAGGACCCAAAAACAGTAAAAAAGAAAGTTACGGGAAAAGGGAATCTGCAGAACAAAGGCAGTGTTAAAAATTTTTGAAAGGGCCACATTTTTTGTATAAATATGTAAGAGATTGTCTTAAAAATGATGCTTGTACCCTCATTTTCAAAGTTTTGTGGAGGGTTTAAAGATATGGACCCCAGAATTTTAAAAAAAGTTTAAAAACATTTTCCCATTTTGTTGTCAGTGTCTTTCTCCCTTTAAATGCTTGATTTTTGGTATAATAGATGATAAAAACCCTGTTGTTACCAATTTCCCTCCCGTAAATTTTTTATTTAAAAACATGGGGCCAAAGTTTTAGGGACGGGAAAGAGGGAGTTTGGAAAATTTGAGAATTTCGGGGCTTTGGCTTGCCGCCCTCCACGCCCTGGGTAAGGAGTTAAAGAAATTTTTTAAACTCCTCTAAAGTATACAAGTTTCTGTTTTCCAAACCCACCCCCCCTTTCCCCTCTCATTTTTTTAAAAGGGAACCCGTCACTTTAGGTTGGGGCCCCCCTTGCTGTGGCAGCAAAACCCAAATTTTGTCGCCCTTTTCGTTTTCCAGCGCTTTTCCCCTTATTCTGAAAAGAGGGCGGGGCAGTTTTAGAGCATTTACCCCTCAAAAGGTTCTTGAAAAACCCCCTTTAAAAAGGTTAAAACTAGCAGTTATATAAAGAAAACTTTTACCCCCCGGGTTTCCCCCCCCCACGAGGGGGGGGCGGTTCTTTTTGGATCATAAACTACAGAACCATGCAGTGTAAATCAGCTCCCTCTAAGGAAAATTTTATATTCCCGTGTATTAAAAGAGGCTTTGGCCCGGGAGAACAAGGTTTTTAATTTCCCTACCACTGTATAAAGAAATTTGGTGCCCCCAAATTAGAAAAAGCTTTTCGTTCGGGCTTCAGTTTATAAAAAAGACAATTTGGGAAATAAGACGTGCAAGCCCGAGAAATCCAAAACTTATAAAAAGGAAGGGAAAACATTTAGTTATGGGAGAGGTTGTAAAAATTGTTTTTTTTTTTGGGTCTTGAGAAAAGGGACTTTCCCCTTTCCCGGCTGGGGAAAAAGGGAAAACCCCTTGGGAAAAGCGTTTTTTCCCCCTGGAGAATTTGTTTTTTTCTGGGGAAAATGGGTTTCCTGGGACCTGGTCACAGCGGAAAAAAAAAAGTTGAGACTTTCAAGAAAAAAAACAAAAAAAGAAAACGAAAAGTTTTTTTTTGCAATTTAGCTTTTTAATTTCTTGTCTTGGGGGTTTTTGGGGGCGTTGGCCAATGGGGAGGCGGGGCCCTTAAAAATCCCTAGTCCCCCCCTTCCCTTCCCCCCTTTTTTTTCCCCCCCCTTGGCTAAAGGGGATGGACAGTGTTTTTTTTAAAACCCGTAAGGGTAACACAAATGGGGTAACAAAAAAAAGGTTTGGAAAAAATTTTACAATCTGGGTATTAAAGTGAAACAAAAAGCCTAGCAGAGGAAATTCTACATTCAACATTTGAAGAAGGCTCAAATTTTTTACTGTATTAAGGTTTAGGGGCCCAAAAATTTAAAAAACCAAACATATTTTTTTAAAAAAGGTAAAACCCAAAAAACAGAAAAAAACATAGTAAAATCGTTTTCCCCTAAGGTTTAAAATTTTCTGCATGAAAAAAAAAAAATTTTTGGGAAATTAAAAAATAACAAAACTTTTCTTCCCAAAAAGGGGATACCCCTTCAATAAAAACCCATGAAGATAAAAGGGGTTAGAACCCCCATCTGTTCTCCGGGGTTTTTCCTTTTTTTTATTTTTCAATTTTTTTTTTTTTTTTTTCCATTTTAGTTTGCTGTTTTGGGTCCCTGCATTCCCCTGGTAATGGCATGTCCCCGAGTAAAAGGGGCCTTTGTCTAAGAGAGTTTAGATTTTTTGAAGCCTTTAGGACACATTTAAAACCTAGCCAAAGGGGGGAGGGGGAGTTTGAAAAATTTTTAAAAGGGCCCCTTTCTTTTTTTCCAACCTTAAATTTTTATTTTCCCTTTTTTTGAAAAAGACCTGGTAGGGGTTTTTTATTTGCAGGGCTTTAAAATTTTAAATTTATGCTTTAACCATTTAAACCTTTTTAACCAAAAAAAAAGGGGGGGTTTTTTTTTTGGGGCCTTTAATTGGGGGGTTTTCCGATTTGGGGGAAAATAAAAAACCTTTTGGAAATTTTAAACCCCATTTAATTAAAGTTTTTCTAAAAAAGTCCAAATTTAAAATTTTAAAAAAAATCTTTTTAAAAAGCCCCCAATTTTTTGCCAACCTTAATTTTGAGTGTTTTGGGGCAGGTGTCGGGAACTTTTTTAATTAAAAAAAAAGGGAATTTGTCTTCCAAGAAAAGAAAAAGAAAAGGGAAAAAGTTTTTTTTTTGAAATTTTTTTTTGGGAAAAGGCCTTTAATTTGGTGGCGGGCCTTGATAAGTGTGGGAGGAAAAAAAATTTTTTAAATTAAAAAAATTTAAAAAAAAAAGGCCCCTGTTCCCGCGGGGGCCAAATTTGGGGGGGGCAAATTTTTTTTTTTCGGTTTTTTTCCCTTTTTTCCCATTAAACCCTTAAAATTTTCCGGGTTCAATTTTTGTTTTAAAAATTTTGGCCCCATTTTTTGGGTGTATTTTTTTGAAATTTTTTTTGGGGGGGCCCGGCTTTTTTAATTTTTGGGGGGTTTTGGGGGGGGCCAATTTAATTTGGGTTTTATTTGGGTTTAAAACTGAAGGGGTTTAAACCAATCCCCCGGGGGGGTTTTTGGGTTTTTGTGGGGGGGGTTTTTGGGGTTTTGGGGGTTTTTTTATTTTTAACCGGGGGGGGGGAAATTGGGGGTATTTTCTTTCCCGGGGGGCCGGGGGGTTGGGGGGGGGTTTGGGGAAATTTTTTGGGGTTACATGTCCAAAAAAAGGGGGGGATTTGAAAATTAGTAACAAGGGGGGTTGGGGGGGGTTTGGGACAGGGGGGGGAAAAAATTGTTATTAAAAAGGGGGATAAAGGGGGGAACCAATTTTTATTTTAAAGTTTTGGGTGGGGGGGGGGGGGTTATCTCCGGGGGGGGGGAAATTTTTCCGGGCGGGTAATTTTGGTTTTAAAGGGGGGTGGATTAAAGTCGGGGGGGGGGGTCGGTGTGTTTCCCCCAAAACCCAAATTGACATTCCCTCCTGGAAGTTGAAGTTGGGGGTTTAATTTTGGGGGGAAAAAAATGGTTAAATACAAGTCCTTTTGGGGGGGGGTGAGGGGGGGGGGGATTTTTCCTACGGGGTTTTTTGGGGGGAGACAAAAAATGTAAATTTTTAAAAGGGGGGGTTGGGGGGGGGGGAACCTTTTTGGGGGGAATTTTAAATTTCACTTTAAAAGTTAAAAAACGGGGGGGGAAGGGGGAACTTTTTTGGGGAATTTTGGGGGGGTTTTAATTTTTAAAAACCAATTTTGGGGGGCCGGGTTTTCCCCGGGGGGTTTTTTTTCCCCGGGGGGGTGTGGTTTTCATGGGGGGGTAAAGCTTGGGCAGGGGGGGGATTTCCTTTTTGGGGAAAAATTTTCAACGTTTTTTTGGCTTTGTTGAAAAAATTTTTTTTGACCCCAAACCTTTTGTTCCCCCCATTTTTTTGGAAACCCACCCCTTTAATGTCAATCTACTACTCATTATGCACTCTGATGGAAACAGGTCCCTGGAAGTGTTGGCTCAGAACAAAAAGTCAGTTGGGCTTTTTCCAAGGGCTTTTTCCATTTTGTTTTTTTGGAGGGTTTCAATCCCTTTCGAACCCATTTTCTTACCTGAACTTAAACTCCCAAAAAGAAAAAGTCTAATGCAATTTGAAACCCAGTTTCCCCATTTTAGAAAATTTTTTGGGGGGCCCCTTTCCCCAATTTTTATCCTCAGAGGGGGGCCCCACACCTATCAAAAACTTTGATGTCAAAACTGGTCGTTATGAGGGCTTTGGAGTGGGCAACCGATGCCCCAAACCCCCTAAATTTTCCCCCAAACCCTTCCGACTCCGATTTCTGCCCCTTCCCCCATAAAATGGCGCTTGTTTAAGTGAAAAACTTTACTGTAGAAAATTTTTGGTTTAACATCAGGCTGTTTATCCCTTATGATAAAATAACCAAGCTATTTAGGTTAAAACGACATTTAAACCAAAAGCAAAAGGGTAAAAATTTTTTTGATCTTCTGAAAAAACTTTTTGGGTAGAGTTGAAAAAAAACCCCTTGTATTTGTATCCAAGCCCCGCCCGGGGAAACCAAACTTTGGGGAAGTGTAGAAGAAAACCGGGGATAAAGTTTTTGGTCAAAAATGTGCTTGAACAAATTCAGAGCCCAGTAGGATTCAGGCGGCTGAAAGAAAAAGGGGGGTTTTTCCCAAATACTAACAAAATAATAAAAATTAACACTTTAAATTTTTAGGGCAAAACATAACAATGCAGTTACAGGAAAGTTTCTGCAAAAATAAGCGTGCAAATCCCTTGCACGTCAAATTTATGTAAAAGGATAGGTAAGTTTGACTGTATAAAAAATTAAAACAGTAGCCTAATGTAAAAGCTGTAGTGGATGGTGGAAAATGGAGCCCTGAAAGTCAAATTTTCAAAAAAAATGTTATTTTTTTTTTTTGTCAGTGTAAAAAAAAATTTATTGGACTTAAACTTTGGGAACCACAAAAAAAATTGAAAAATTTCCCAAAAAAATTCCCGGAACATTTGGGGAGTCTTAAATTATTCTGAGAAATAGTATCGTTCCCTAAGATCCTGCATAAAAATGCCCTCACATTTTTGATCTTTTTATTTCCAGGCTAGGAACGGCCTCTTAAAATAACTTGGGGGGGGGCAAAGCGGTGACCCCCAGGGGAAACTTCTCAAACAATGTCAGTGTTTAAAGGAATTGCCTCAGAACAGTGGGTTTTTTGGTTTAAAAGGGGTTTTTAAAATTTTCTACCTTCTTAAAGTTGGTGAAAAATTTTGCTGAAATCTGTTTTTCCCCTGGGACAGAATCTTTTCCCCCGGGCAAGGTTTTTCCCGCTCCCTTCATCAATTACATCCTCATGTGGGTAAGGCTGAAGATATTTTGGGGGAAATTGGAAAAAGGGCCCGGGCCCAATTTCCCCTTGCTTTTTTGGACCCAAATTATTATTTATTTTGGGAGCGGGGGTTGGGCCATTTTAGACGACTCCCCACTCCCAAAAATAGCCACCCGGGCTCCGGGCTCCAAAAGCCCTGGATATGCCAAACCCGAGTGGGATGTGGGGAAAAAAGTCTTTTTAAATTTAAAAAGGGATAAAATTTTGGGGATTTTAAAGAGATATTCCGGTATGAAAAATTTATATATAGTCATTAAATCTCTTAAGTAGTTTCCTAAATAAATCAAACAACACCCAAATGGCCCCCAATGTAAGAATATTTCCCCTGCTTTGTGGGTTAAAGTCCAGTAGTTTACATTTAGTTTGCTGGTCAGGCATGCATAGCTCCAACATTAGGAGTGATTTTTCTATAAAACAGTATAGGATGGGAGGGCTGTTTAAAAAAGAAAAAATAACGTGGGGGTTGGGTGGAGGGTTGGGGGGGGTTCAAATATTGGAGGCCAAAAGGGCGGGGGATTTTTCTCTTGAGTAGCCATGGGAAAAGTAGGAGAAAGAACAGTTTCGAACAGACGGCAGTAATGCATGATGGGAACTGTAGTCTTCTGCTTATAAATTTTTTAAAAATTTTTCTTGGCAAGGGGGCACATATTTGGAACAAATGGTGTGAAAAAACAAAATGTATTAGATGGCAGATTAGGGGTTTTTGCTTTTGGGTTTAAAGAACCCGCAGCCCTTTTTTTAAATTTTTCTTTTCCCAACCCTTTTTAAATTTTTAGTCCAATTTTTGGGACCTCTAGGAACCAGGGCCCCGGGGAAAGCAGTGCTTTTCTGAATTTCTTTTAAAAAAATACGCCCCAATTGGCAAAATTAACTGAAATGGGCCCCTTTGGGGGCCTATTAAATTTCTTTGTGAAAGATTAATTTCTTGATGCATATACTGTATATATATATACACACATACACACACATACATGGTTTTTTTGCAATTTGTTGGGAAAAACCCAGGGATAGCCAAAAGGGGGGGGAAAATTTTGGGGCCCTTTTCCCCCAAAAAAGGTTTTGGCCTTTTGGGAGTCCCGAGTCTAATGGGCTTTGGTGTTAACCCATCAAAAATGTCAGCTAATTGCCAACTTGGTCACTAAAAAAGAATTTGTCAAATTCCCCTCCAATGACTTTAAACCTGATTTTCTTTATTAAAAAAAAAAAAAAAAGTTGTTTTTAATTAAAAATGATCCCCAATTACTTTAAAAGGGGGGTTTTCACTAGGGTATTTCAATGAGTTTTTGGGAGTTTTTTCATTCCCTGTTCCTCAATGGGGGGTGGTTCGGGAGCAATTTAATAGCAACAAAACCCCTTTTACTTTTCACTTTCCCCCGGTGCTTAAAGGGGTTCTTTTCACAACATCGATTCCTCTCACCTCATCCTGGGTTTTTTTGGGTTTTACTTTAATTCAGGGGGCGTGTTTTCTGGCTTCTACTACTGCAGGGGTAAGCCCGGTTTTGTAGCTATACAAACCCCTGCTTTACCTATCATAAGAGATTGAACAGGGGGTGTAGCTTTTAGCGACCCGAGGGGGCCCGGGTGCGCCCCTTCAGGAGGGGATATCTAGGGAATAGGTTTTGGTACCGATAATGGACCCCCATATTGCAAAGTTTAATTGTTTTTGCCCAAAATCTTAATATTTTAAAAAACAATTCCTTTTGTGGAAAACCCCCCCTTTAAAAAAACCGGAAAGAAGTGACACGTCACCTTTTTTTTTTTTTTTTTTTACTGGTGCACAGTATGCGCCAGGGAATACATTTGAAAATCAATTTCTTTCTTAATTTTATTTTTCCTTTTTTGCGGGATACTTTTTGGGGGTATTGCAGGGGCAATTAAACCCCCCAAAAAACACCGTGGGAAACATACCCTTTTTCCCGAGCAGCAATGCCCCAAAGTTTGTACACGTTCCACTCTCCTTGTTTTAAACTACATTTAAAAAAATTTCCCTCTTCTTACCCTTTTCCTTTTTGTCAGGCAGGAAAAAAAAAAAATAAGGGAAAATTTTAAAAAACCTTTTTTGGGAACCCAAAGTTTCTTTTTTTTAATCCCAATTCAATTCAAATATTCTGCATGAATTTATGTAAAAACAAACCAATAAGATGCCTTTTATGACAAGGAAACAGAAGAAGACAATAAAAAAAGAACAGAGGGCGGGTTTTAAAAAAAAAAAATCTCAACCCGTAAAGGAGAATTCAGCTCCTGGGCCGTGATCCCGGGGTTTTTAAAAGTGGAGGGTTTTAATGGGGACTTTGGGGGAAAAAATGTGCTCCATTTACAAAAAAGGATATCCTTGTTTGAGAGCGCCCGAAAGCTCCGGATATGGGAAACCCAAAGGGGGAAGTTTCCTTTTTCTTCCCCCCCTTTGGAATTTTCACACTGAAACTGACTTTTCTGCCTTTCCTTTTTTTTTTTTTTTTTTAAAGGTTATTTTAAAAAAAGGCACTCGGCTTTTTAAAAAAATTTTAACTGTCACCCCCTGGTTTTTATTGGGCTAATTTTAAAGGAAAAAAAAAAACTGGAGGAAGTTGGATCGGGGGGCATGGGAAAGGAAAAAAAAATTTTGGAAAAAAGGAGGGCTGAAAATTTCATATTCAAAATTTTAAAATTTAAAAATGGGGGGAAAAGGGAGGGGTTTCTTTTAACCCTCTAAGGAAAAAGAACTGGGGAGGGGGGGGTTTTGGTTTGAAGTATAAAGGGTACAGTACCCGAAGTTAAAAAGAAGCAAACGACACAGTCTGCAGAGGTAAAAAAAAAAAAAAAAATAAAAAACTAAACCATATATGGGGAAAAAGAAGCCGGAAAAAAAAAAAGAAGGGGGATGGTAATTTTTTTGGGAAAAAGGGATATTAAAGGGACCCTTTTACTTTCTTAAAAAAAGGGTGAAAAGAAAAGGCAAAAGTATAAAGGGTAAATATAGCCCACAAAAAAGCCCGGGCCCAAAAACGGGAAAAACTAAAAAGTGACTTTACACTTTTTTAATGCAAATTTCCCACTTAAAAGGGGTTTCCCTAAAAACCAAGCTATAGGGAACAAATTTGCTTTGGGTTTTTTATTGTAGGGAAAGGTTTCCCCCCCTTTTGCTTTTCTTGGGCTCACTACATTGATTCATCTTAAAATCAATTTTTCAGTCCAAAGGTTTTTTAAAATTTTTAATCTGGGGGGTGTTTTTGGGCCCTTTTACTAAGGTTTCAGTAGAAGCCAGGTCTGTAGCTATACAACCAGTGTGGCAGCCTACAAAAAAGAGTTGGGGAAAGGTCGGGGAGCTTAAAGTGACCTTAAAGGAGCTCATTCTCCCTTTCAAAGGGGATATCTTTAGAGCAGGGAGGGGTTTCTGTTAATTGGGCACTTTTTGCAAAATGACTTGTTTTTTTTCAAAATCTTTAAAGGGGTTTAAACTTTTCTTTTAAAAGGGGCCCCCCGAACAAGGGGACGTGAAAACAAGCAACTTTGCAGTTTGGGTGTCATTTTCAAAAATGCCTGGGTTTTTACAGGATCCCCTTTTTTCTTCGTTTTTTTAAAACCCTTGTTCCCCCCGTGCCGGGTTTATTCCTCCTCCTCTCAAATTTTTATTGGCTGCGGCTCTACAAATTTACATTTTTAATGGCCCCCCGGTTCCTTTTTCCCGGGGGAGCGTGCTTTTTTGCCTCTCCACGCCGTATAAGGGGGGCCCCAACAATTTCCTCGGGACCCGCCAGCCCAAAACCATTAACCCGCACTTCTTTTTACAATTTAGAAAAAAGCAAAAATTGTCCCCGGTGCCTTTAAAGCTGTGAATGTAAACTATGAAAGGGAAGATCTGTGCTGCTCTTTTAAAGAGTTCATAGAAGCTGGAAATTAAAATGTAACAAAACCTCCAGGGTGTGGGGGTGAAAGAGATCGTGCTCTGAGTTTCATTGAAATTGGGCTAGACCCCAATTTCAGGGGGTGCTTTTTTAAACAAACTCTTACAAAGTAAGACAGCAAAAGGAGGGAAACCAAACAGTTAAAATGTTTGGGCTCAGATAGGAAAAAGGGGGGCGGGGGGGGGAAAAGCCCTTTTCTCGGAAGCGAGCTTTAAAAGTGAAGGGGGGGATGATGTCATCCCCCTTCAGTTAAGAAACAACCCCGGGGGGGAGGGGGGAAGGGAAACCCCTCCAGGAATTTTTAAAAAGCGGGGAAGCTGAAGAGTCGATGAAACACAGAACTGATGAAGCGATAACCCTCCCCCTTAAAAATTAAAAAACAAAACCTTTTAGGGGAACAACCCCTTTAATTTTCAAAGTTTTTTCTTCAACAACAAAAAGACATATCCAATAGAATAATTCTTTTTCCTTTTTAATTAAAAACCTTACCAAAAAAAGATTAAAACGCTACAACCCCAGGAGGGATAAATTTTTTTGGCCCAGACCTGGTTAAAAACAAACCCCCAAAATAGTAAATAAAAGTAAGGGTTTAAAATTTTTAATAAAGGTACAAAAGGATGTTCAGCCTGATGAGTTATTAAATAAGAACAACGTTTAATCAGCAATCTACCCTTATTAAAAAAAACCCCAAACACATTAATCAAGGGAAAAATTTCAAAATAAGAAAAGACAGGTTAACAAGCTACACCGCCTCCCCCGTGCATTTCTCAAGGAAGCCTGCTGTATACACATAAGCGCAGCCCCGAAACAAAAAGTAATTTAAGGGGTTTAAAAGCAGACCCGGCTTGGGTTCCCAAAAAGGGCCCGGGGCGCTCTTTGACTAATGGAATATTCCCTTTTTATTGACTTCCCGTGTAAATTTGTTCCCCTGACACCCTTGTTCTTTTTTTTTTTAGGGATGATGCGCACTCTCTGTGGAGTTTGGGGGTTTTTCCCATTAATACTTGGGAAAGGGGCTTCCTTTAGAGAAATTTCTTTATACCAGGCCTTTCCCCCGGCCCTTTTGTTTGTAGATAACTCGAAAGGCCGTAACAACATGTTTTTTGTGGGCCCGCTGCTCGCCTTTTACACTATCCTGGGCATTACTCAAATTTATAGGCTTTTGTTTAGTAATGAAACAGCTCATAGGCACCATGATGTCATACAAGTAGTGCTGGAATATTTACCACATACTGCATTAGCAGAAGGGGTGTAAGACTAGTTTATTTTTTGGTCAAATACAGTATTATTTGGCTGCGAACTTCGGGCCGGTTGACTTGTTTGTTGGAGGTACTATCGTCTATGTCCCAGGAATGTTTTACTTTAGCAGCAATCTGTAGTCTTGGAAGCATCCTTACTTCAGTATTGATTCATTTAACAATAATCTCATCCATTTAGTAGGCTTTGTGTTATTTTTAGGCAGCCAATGTTCCCAGAATGTTGTCTGATATAATGGTATCTCCAGTTTTAGTCTGTATGTGTACTTGTATTCTGCGACCTCTCAATAGGTAGACAGTGGAGTGTAGGACATACATAATGGAGCTTGTGGACACCACATGACTACAGCCCCATATACACACTTTCAGATCAGATGTGCCGATAGACCTAGTATGGTCCACACAAATTACTGTAAAAGGGCTCCCAATACTGCATAATTCAAACGTCTGATCTTCAAACAGTCAGTTTCCTTACAAGCGAACTTATGACCACCCAGAAGTAAGGCTATGTTCACACGGCTTAAAATTGGACGTATGGCGCAAATTATGGCTGGAATCCGTCCCAGTCATTACGGTAATCCAAAGTTCTCATAAAGAACTATGGATTACGTCTCCTCTCCCTGCTCGGCGATTACGCCGCAGGGGGAGATAAGTGACATGTGAATTACCCCGCTGGTAATGAATGTCTATGGGCCGACGAGGTGCCGGCCCCCCGCTCCCGCCCACACGGCGTAATTGTGAGGCGTAATTACGCCCTGCATTTAAGCTGTGTGAACCTAGCCTAAGGCTTTTACCCGCAACAGGGTAAAAATGCCAATACCAGGCCATAAGTACTCAGATCCTGTCACCCAGTCCTAAAACTGACCAAACAGTGTCTACCCTGTCTGTATGAGCATGGACAAGGATCAGTAAAGCATCTTAAGTGGAAGGTACTATAGCCATTTAATGAGCTTTCACCGTCTCATAGCTGCATTTTCCAGGAAATTTAACAATCATCTTCGATCTCAGATAATGAACAGACATAGGATAGTCTTATTAGTGCGAATGACACCGATTACAAATACAACAGCAGGAGTAGGCCTGGATTCCTGGAGAATTGAGCAGTAAACTATAGGAAAATATCCAAGATCATCCCTCCCTAGAAATGGTTCAAACATTTCTAATTAATCCGTAATGTCAGGAGAAGTTATTGTAAAATCCTATATAAAATGACCTGGAGTAGGAACAGCTATTGCTAAATTGGATCTTCTAGACAGGGGCATCGCTAGACCGTTTTATACGGACAAAACGTTCACTGCCCCAAACTGTAAATCTGCCCTACCAGGCAGGCTCCCAGTGGGCCCCGCACACAGCCGAGTCTTCTTAACTGTATGTGCATCCAGAAGATGTGCATACAGTTTACAATTACAGTGAGGCAGGTGGCCATCTCCTTCCTGCCCTACCGTCGACTCCCATGTGGCGCTTCAGTGAGCGGCGACAGCGATGTGATGTAATTTAATCACACCACCAGCTCCTCTGCCTCATCTAGGCCGCAAGGAATAAGGTATGCTACCTTAGGCTTTATGGCCTGTGAGTTGCTTCGTGGTGCCCGCACCGGATGCAATATGGAGGAGAAATGTTCCACAGGTGACCAGAGAAAGGTATTATTTTTTCATTTTGCCTATCCACCTACAGGCGGGGGAGGGGGTGCAGGGTTAACCTAAATAACTACCTACAAAGGAGTCACCTATATAATTACCTACCGAGGGGTCACTTACCTACTGGGGGATCCCCTTTAAATACCTCCTCTGCAGGGCACTACATCCCCACCTATGAAGGGGGCCCTATATCCTACCCATTGAGGGGTAATAAATTCAAGTGGCCCAAAGCTGTGGCCTGACGTCCTACTGCACTTTACAACTTTCATTTGTTAAATGGTCTATTGCCAATGCAAAATACAGCCTTCATCTATCACCACATACCCCCACCTCCCACCCCATGGGGAGTTTGTACAGAAGTAGGGAATGGTTGGGAAGTGCTAAAAAAATTGAAGATTTTAAAATGTTTTTGGTAAATTCTGCAGCGACGATGTGGAGAAAATTAAAAATGGCGGCTAGGTGAAAAGGGGGAATAAAAGGAAAAGGGGAAAGCTCGCAAAGAAACCATCTGTGAGTCACTGGTGTAAAATGCCGGTTATGTCTCGAGCTCATATTTTTAAAAAAAAGTTTTCCCTTTGGGGGCCTTTAGTCGGTAACAACGGGGATTTTTGGGATGGTCTTGGATTGTCATTTGTTTGCAACAGTATTCGGTAAAATTTTGGTATTTTCCCATGTATTTTGGGGGGCTGTAATTAATTAGAAGTATTGGCCCTCATGCCCTGGTAATGCTTTGAAGAGCAATTTTAGGGGTAGTATTCATTTTACAGTGTAGGGGAGGGGAGGCAGTTCTTGTGGAAATTAGTGACGGGGAAAATACATACACACCAAAATTTGGACAACCCTCTTTTCACAGTTTTCTGTATTTCCAAGACATAAAAATTGTAAAATTTACACTGAAGGGATAAAACTAGAATATCCATGGGAATTATTACTAACAAAAAAATGGAAAAAAACTGAAATTGTTTAAAATTCTAGTTTTTTCAAAGTAGCCACCTTTTGTTTGAATAGCTTTGCACCTCTTGGCAAACTCTTGATGAGCTTCAAGAGGTAGTTTTTTGAAATTTTTTTACTTTTACAGTTGCCCTGTTAGGTTTAATAAGTGGGGTTTCTTGCTAAGATGGTTGGGACCATCATTTGTGTTGTTCAGAAGTCAGGTGGATACAAAAGATGAAAGTCCTACTAAAATGGACTGTTAGAATTTCTATTATGGCAAAAAAAAAGCACTAAGTAAAGAAAAACTAGTGGCCATCATTAATTTAAGAAATGAAGGTCATCAGCCCCGAAAAAGGGGGGAAACTTTGAAAGTGTTCCCAAGTGCAGGGGCAAAAACACAAGCCCCTACAAGAAACTGGCTACATGAGGAGCACCCCGGATGGGAAGACCGAGTCACCTCTGCTGGGGAGGATAAGTCATCCGAGTCACCAGCCTCAGAAATCGGAAGGTTAACCAAACAGCTCAATTAGAGACCAGGTCAATGCCAAAAAGAGTTCTAGCAGCAGACACATCTCTACAACTTTTTAGTCCTGTTCACACGGCTTATTCAACCCGAATTGCAGCAGGATTGCGCTCGCAATCCGGCTTGAAAAGGGGCGGGGGCGCGGCCCCCCGGGCCCCAATTCCATTATCCCGGCGCGTTTTGGCCCCGGGGATAATGTGGGGCATTTCTCCCCCCCCGGGGCGGATTCGCCGAGGGGGGAAGCACGGAATCCATGTTCTCTATAAAGGTGGATTACATAATTACGGCGAGGGATTGGCCCCTTTATGCGCGCAAACCCGGGCGGCATACGGCGCCAACCTTGCCAAAAATAAGCCGTGTAAAAGGGCCCCTTAAGAGGAGACTGTGTGCGCAGGCCTTCATGTAAAATACTCAGGAAACCATGCAAAGGGAACGGCAACAAGCAAAGAACATGTTTGGGCTAAAGAACACAAGGAATGGACTTTAGACCAGTGGAAATCTGTGCTGTGGTCTGATGAGTCCAAATTTGAGATCTTTGGTTCCAACCACTGTCTTTGTGCGACACAGAAAAGGTGAACGAATGGACTCTACATGCCTGGTTCCCACCGTGAAGCATGGGGAGGAGGTGTAATGGTGTGGGGTGCTTTGCTGGTGACACTGTTGGGGATTTTATCAAAATTGAAGGAATACTGAACAGCATGTTTACCACAGCATCTTGCAGCAGCATGCTATTTCATCTGGTTTGCGTTTAGTTGGACCATTATTTATTTTTCAACAGGACAATGACCCCAAACACACCTCCAGACTGTGTAAGGGCTATTTGACCAAGAAGGAGAGTGATGGGGTGCTACGCCAGATTACCTGGCCTCCACAGGCACCAGACCTGAACCAAATCGAGATGGTTTGGGGTGAGCTGGACCGCAGAGTGAAGGCAAAAGGGCCAACAAGTGCTTAGCATCTCTGGGAACTCCTTCAAGACTGTTGGAAGACCATTTAGGGTGACTACATCTTGAAGCTCATCAAGAGAATGGCAAGAGTGTGCAATGCAGTAATCAAAGCAAAAGATGGATACTTTGAAGAACCTAGAATATAAGAATATTTTCAGTTGTTTCATACTTTTTATTAAGTATATAATTCCACATGTGTTAATTCATCGTTTTGATGCCTTCAGGGTGAATCTACAATTTTTATAGTCATGAAAATACAGAAAACTGTTGAAATGAGAAGGTGTGTCCAAACTTTTGGTCTGTACTGTAGGTGTTTTTATCTGTAAAAATACATGTCGCAGTTCATGTGGTGTGAAATGTTGTGAGAACCCAATCTTACTGTGCAAAAAGTAAGACAGAGAGCCCATGCCCCGGATATTTTCAAACCCTAGCAACGCCCCTCTGTATCAGTATCTGGTTTTAATTTGTTAAAAAAAAATGGTGACAGATTCCCAGTAAGTACACTTCTGTAGTGGTTACAAAGAGCATATTTTGCTCAGGAGCACTTGCTATAGCTTTGTGTTACACAGTCAGCACACTACTTCCATTGTGCACCCTGTAATGCAGAACCTGTCAGACCTCCTAAGGCCTCGTTCACACGGCTTATTTCAGAACGTATTTACAACGGATTGCCGTAAATACGTTCTGAAATCAGTTGAAAATCAGTTGCAAATAAGTGTCACTAAGTGTGGCACGTATTTGTAACTGATTTCCCGACGGATTTCACCATCTCCAATCATTGTAGGTGGTGAATCCGTCCGAAAAAAATTGACATGTGAATTGTTTTTTCTGTCCGGATTGCCGTCGTCAATCCGCGGCGGCAATCCGGAACGGAACTACGCGTCGTGTGAACGACGAGCCGTATTTTCTATTGAAATCAATAGAAAATAGGCTGTGACTTATTTCGGACGGATTTGCCGACGGATTGACGATCGTCAATCCGTCGGCAAATACGCGGCGAAATAAGCCGTGTGAACGAGGCCTAAGATACTCCCCAGAGGCATTGCTCGGCTATTAATTCTACAAACTTAAAAATATATTGACAACTGGGCTTTACTAACTGGATATCCAGTCTGACACCGACCAATCGTGCTGACAGTTTCAGATTGCAGATTAACAAGGGAAATTTTGTCATACACAAGCATCACCAGTATGTGACGTGGATGCAACTGCAAGGGATTAATCTATCTCTACTCAATCCATCTTGCACTAGGGTTGCAAAATGACCAGAAAATACCCCCCAACACTATGCATGCACTACAGATACACGTTGCCCCCTCCTACAGAATACGAGCAACAAGTCACCAACACCCACAAACTACTCACCAGCCGTCAAAAGGTTTAACATTATCAAGGGCTGTGGATATTTTTAGAGCATACAAAGACCAAACTTATTAAAATTTTGATCTTTAATAGACAAAAGGTACAATGTTGGGATGAGAACCCCACAGTCAGGAGGAACCGACAACTGAGAGCTCCTGTGTGGCAGCGATGAGGGACAGTTAGGCAAAGATCAGGTATTTTTTCTTTCCCTCCATGGTCCCAATGCCATTTCTCCTTAAACTGCTTTGAAATGTGATGAGGGATGTTCAGACTGGGTAGACAGAAGTCTACCTGCCTAGCCTATGAAGTGTATACCAACAATGTCTGATGTCAAAGGTCATATCCTGGACCTTCTATAAACCATCCATAGAAATTTCTGGCTACAAGTTTGTGTTTTTTTTTTTCTTTTTAGAAATGAGCTATTCCAGGGTCAGTGTGATACTGAAATGGTGATTTTCCATTACAAATGGTAACGCCCAGTTGCCAATTTATTCATAGATTTCGAGGAGGAATAACAAAACAGCACCAAGTTCTAACAACTGATGTTCCTATATCATTCTATCAAGGGGAATACAAGTATTCACTAAAATAGACAAGAGCAGATAGGTCAACTTTCAGCCCTATTACCTTGCATGAAGAGGTGCAATACCACATACAATCAAAGTCAAATTGTTATATTCTATGGGACAGTCCCTTTAATTGACCATGAAGCAATATATATTACAGGAATGGAAAATGAGGATGGATGTACACAGGTTCAGATCATGATTTATCAGACTGCCCCATCTGATTGGGCCTAGTATCTGTGTAAACCTCACTGATGATACAGTAGATACAAAATACTATTTGCTCAGCTGAAAAGCAATTACCATTTGGACTGGGAACGTTGACATATGTGTTTAACAGGCTAAGAGAAGGACAAGACACATGAAGTGTATTACTGCAGATAATGGGAGTCAAAGAGCTTTCACATCCTCATGAACCACACACAGGTTAAAAGCACTTGATGGAAATTGCAGCCTTGTGCTGTCTTTTGTTACCATTTCAACATCTTAGCATTTAAATTGTAGCACAAATACCTAAAACTCTCACCAGCAAAGTTTCCAAGGCAACATTCAGCGGTCTTGATTAGAGGATGAAGTGGCAGTTTCCGCCAAAGTGTGAAAATTATAAGATAAATGTAAACCCAAATTCCGAGCTCAAAGTTACTAAAATACCCACAATAATGATTACAACTAATAACGAAGGCTGCTAAAAGAATAGGACTATTCAGGGATACTTGAAATTAAGGCTATGTCTACACTGCACAGAAAAACGTCCGTTTTTTTCAGCGTTTTTCGTTTTCTAAAAACGCTGGAAAAACGACTGTAATCATCTCCCATAGACTTCTAATGTAAAAACCTCCTGCTGTCTACACGGAGCTTCTTTTTTCTGCTCGGTTTTTTTACAGGTCGTATTTTGCAACTTGCTCTAAAAAACGCCAGAGCAGGGCAGGAAATTTACTACAGGAGTCTATGGAAAGCGCCAGACTTTTTTTGGCGCGTTTTATGCCGCAATTTTTCAATGAAAACCCTCCCAGAGACCCAAGTTACAACTATAATGGGTGGAAACAAAGGTTAATCCTTATAAAATTGCATACAAGTGTCTGATGTGCCCTTTTTGTTTGTACCTTTTGTAATAAAATGATCATGCTTTGGTCGCTAACGATTTTTGCGCAATTCATATTTTTTCCGCTAAAAATACATTATTTTTTATTATTTTTTTTACAGATTTGATTTTGGCGTCAGAATCAGTTTTTTTTTTTTTTTTTTACAGATTTTGATGCTAAAATTTCCTTTTCTAAACATATTTTGCCGCTAATAAAGCTATCTCGCTACTGATGCTGAAAATCCGTTTTTTTACGGATTTTGGCGCCGGAATCCGTTTTTTTTACGGATTTTGGTGTTAAAATCCTTTTCTTAACATATTTTGGTGCTAATAAAGTTCTCGCATCTGACGCCAGAAATACTTTTTTTTTTTACGGATTTTGGCGCAAGAATCCGGTTTATACGTTTTTTGGCACAAACATTTTATTTATTTTTTTTTACAGATTTTGGCGCTAATAACGCTATCTCGCTTCTGACGCCAAAAATAAATTTTTTACGGATTTTGGCGCAAGAATCCGTTTTTTTACGTTTTTTGGCACCAAAATAATTTTTTTTTTTACAGATTTTGCCGCTAATAACGTTATCTCGCCTCTGACGCGAAAAATACTTTTTTTTTCCGGAATTTGCCGCAATAATGCGTTTTTTGGGATTTTGGCGCTAAAATCCTTTTCTTTACAGATTTTGATGCTAATACCGTTATCTTGCTGTATGGAAAGATAATGTGGGTTTTTGTGGATTTTGGCGCAAGAATCCGGTGCAAAATTTAATAAAGTAGTAGCACACAAAGGACAATTTTGGGTCACAAAGGCTACAGTGATCAAAGGAAGTGACTACTTAACATGTTAACTCCACCTGTAGGGTGTAGTTTACATCCAATGGCTTAATTTGTGCATACATTAAAAAGCAGAGCAAAGACGCTTCAAAAAACGCGCCAAAAAAAAACGGACGTTTTTTCAGCTGCTTTTGACAGGCAGTGGACAGAAAACTAAGTTTCATGAACGTTTTTAGTAATTTGTTTTCAAGTCGTTTTTTGTCCACTGCAGTGTAGACATAGCCTAAATAATAAAGTCCAAACAAATTTTTGTTAAGCAATTATTTTCCAGCAGTTTTTTGAAATTTTTTTTTCGCTGTTTGCCTGTTAAATACTTCTTTTTGCCAGCAAGAGGCGTGCCACTAATTATTTTTTCATTAAATTTATTATACTGTAAAGTCTCTATACCGAAGGCAAATTATAGTAAACATAACATAGCCATACGATTCAAATCAACTGCATAATTCTGTGTATATCCTGCCCTTTTCACACTATGGACGGAACCAAGTCTGTAATAACTGGCAGCAAGATCTCGGCGGCAAACGAGTAAATGGATGAATCGGACTCGTTTACCCTAGAACATCCACGGATGCTAATCACATTTTAATAAAGACCAAGTCAACACCTTTTCTAAAGGGATTTTGCCACGATGTAATGTTGACGTGGGATCCTCCAAAATGGGTATTTAATCACTTTTCTCAATATATGTGATTACAAAAATTGCAGCCTGAGAAAGCTACAGGCTGCCTTACCTGCCCTTAGTTACTTGAAAGCTTGCATTAGATACGACCAAGCAGGGGGACAAGAGCTGCTGGCCGGGCTTGCGCAGAGCACACTTCTTATCTGATGAAAGGGAGCTGAAGAAGCTTTCAAGGGACTGGAGAAAATATGTTGTCTTTGTATACAGAATCCACTAGTTGTAGTGTGATTATCTGAGTAGATCACTGCTTTATCTGATGACCGGGAACAAGAAGAAGCTTTCAAGAGGCTGTGGAGAAAGGTGTTGTCTTTTGTATACAGAATCCACTAGTTCTAGTGTGATTGAGTAGACATTGCACACGATCCCTTATGCATGGCTCTGTGCTCTGGCAGTCTCTCTCAGCTCAGCCTTGGCTTGTTTACATTTGCTTCTTAGCAGATAAGGCACGTCCTGGCAAAACCCATTTAAATCCTTTCCTTTAACTATTCTGAAACCATTTGTGAAGTATGACAGGCCACGTTACAGGATAGCACTGCCATGATTTGTGTACTTGGCCTGCAAAAAGGTTTAGGTTTGTGGTATATGTAACATTCACATTCAAGCCAGGATTCCAGTATTACCAGTAGAACATGCCTCAAAGCACCACACTGACTGCGGAGTTGAATTTTTCTCATAGAAATGAAAGAATGAAATCTGCATCCCTGGTGGTCTAGAGTAGTGAATGGGTTACAGCTGGCTGCCATGGTCCCCCTTCTCTGTCACACAGCCTGCTGCCATTGTCCCCATCTCTCTCTCGCAGGCTCCGCCTGCCATTTGGGCCCCCATCTCTCTCGCAGCCCGCTGCCATGGTCCCCATCTCTCTCACACAGCCCGCTGCCATGGTCCCCCATCTCTCTCTCACCGTCTGCTGCCATGGTCCCCCATCTCTCTCTCACAGTCTGCTGCCATTGTCCCCATCTCTCTCTCACAGCGTGCTGCCATGGTCCCCCATCTCTCTCTCACAGCTGGCTGCCATTGTCCCCATCTCTCTCTCACAGCCCGCTGCCATTGTCCCCATCTCTCTGTCACAGTCTGCTGCCATGGTCCCCATCTCTCTCTCTCACAGTCTGCTGCCATAGTCCCCATCTCTCTCTCTCACAGTCTGCTGCCATGGTCCCCCATCTCTCTCTCACAGCCCGCTGCCATTGTCCCCATCTCTCTCACACAGCCCGCTGCCATGTCCCCCATCTCTCTCTCACAGTCTGCTGCCATTGTCCCCATCTCTCTCTCACAGCCCGCTGCCATTGTCCCCATCTCTCTCTCACAGTCTGCTGCCATTGTCCCCATCTCTCTCTCGCAGCCTGCTGCCATGGTCCCCCCATCTCTCTCTCGCAGCCCGCTGCTATGGTCCCCATCTCTCTCTCACAGCCCGCTGCCATGGTCCCCCCATCTCTCTCTCGCAGCCCGCTGCCATGGTCCCACCCATCTCTCTCTCGCAGCCCGCTGCCATAGTCCCCCTCTCTCTCTCTCACAGTCGGCTGCCATAGTCCCCATCTCTCTCTCTCAGCCCGCAGGAATGATCCCCCAACTCTCTCTCACAGCCCCCTGCCAGTGTCCCCCATCTCTCTCTCTCAGCCCGCTGCCATGGTCCCCCATCTCTCTCTCTCAAAGCGTGCTGCCATGGTCCCCCATCTCTCTCTCAAAGCGTGCTGCCATGGTCCCCCATCTCTCTCTCAAAGCGTGCTGCCATGGTCCCCCATCTCTCTCTCACAGCCCGCTGCCATGGTCCCCCATCTCTCTCTCAAAGCGTGCTGCCATGGTCCCCCATCTCTCTCTCAAAGCGTGCTGCCATGGTCCCCCATCTCTCTCTCATAGCGTGCTGCCATGGTCCCCCATATCTCTCACAGCCCGCGGCCAGTGTGCCCCATCTCTCTCTCACAGCGTGCTGCCATGGTCCCCCATCTCTCTCACACAGCGTGCTGCCATGGTCCCCCATCTCTCTCTCATAGCGTGCTGCCATGGTCCCCCATCTCTCTCACAGCCCGCTGCCATGGTCCCCCATCTCTCTCTCAAAGCCCGCTGCCATGGTCCCCCATCTCTCTCACACAGCGTGCTGCCATGGTCCCCATCCCTCTCTCACAGCGTGCTGCCATGGTCCCCCATCTCTCTCTCTCAGCCTGTGCCCCCATCTCTCTCTCTCACACAGACTCGTCCTCTACTCCCCTCTGTTACACAGACTGCTCGTTACGTTCCCACTATCACAGACAGCTCCTCAGTACATTGTCATGAGATAATGTTAACACTTTCGTCTGTCAGTTTTATGGTTATGGCCGACTGCTGTATACACCGAAAAGATCAATATATCAGTACTTCTTTAGAATAACGTTACCTCATGCATCATTCAGTAGAACACTGTGTATAGGACATCCAATCACCTGGGAGATTTCAGCTATGAAGCCTGCAGAATTATAAATGCAACTCTAGAGATAACACAGGCTGTAACTCAAGATAATATTTCACTAAACTGGTGCTTAGAAGGGTTAACAGAACGCCTCTAAATTACCATAAATTTGCTAAGACGGGTCCATACAATTTACACCCTTTCAGTAGAATTTCTGAACAAGTCTACAACACAGGGAAATTCCTACCCACTCCCTCAGATAGCTCAACGAGAAAATGTACTAACTGCAATTGGTTTTTGGTAACCCTCTAATTGCCACTCATCACTGGAGCAGGATCAGGCTTCTTATTGACATAACATGTAGGGTGCTTCCACACAGTGCGGTTTTGTGGCGGTTTTGGTGCGGGTTTTTTTTTTATTTGCAGTACTGCACAGCAATTAAACTGCTTTTATTACCAGCGAGCTTCTTTCAGTTATCTAAACAGGTTAGAAATGTGTTACACATTGACACAGTCATTTATTACACCTTTCATAACCGTTAAGGTAACTAAAAGAAGCTTGCCAGTATTAAGGGTGCTTTCACACTGAGCTTTTTTTTGGTGCGTTTTGCCGCTTTTTTTTTTTTTTTACAGACATACACAGCAATTAATGCTGCACACCAAAAAAACATGCCCCAATGAACCAAAGACTCTGACAGCACACAAAAGGCAGTTTAATTGCTGTGCAGTATTGCAAATAAAAGAACACACCAAAAACGCTAACAAAAAACGCACTGTGTGAAAGCACCCTTAAGACTAGGGTCATACAGGGCAGTACTGATGTGGCCACAATGCTGTCAAAAACCATGGTGGCATGTGGCTCCTGTTTTTAAGTTGAATGATAAACTGCAGATAACATCAATTTTACCTGTGAAACCATGTGGACCTCAACCATCAAAGTTAATGGACATTACAATTAAAGGGGTTGTCTCACAAGGATTGCTTTTTATATTAAAGATCTTGTAAAAACAAGTCACTTTGCAATATGTGTCCATTAACAGCTTCCTACCTTTTCCTAGATATCTACTCTTTCATGGGCTGCATCAGCTCCTCAGGTCGCTATAGCTACAGACCTGTTTGATCTCTCCCGATAGGCTGCCAGCACTGGTTGCTATAGCTACAGACCTGGCTTCTGCTGCAGCCTAGTAGAAGCCAGTAAACACGCCCCTGAATTCAAAGTAAGACCAAGAAAACAGGACTGAGGTCAGATGAATCAATGTAGCGAGACAACCCCTTTAATTTAACACCCGCATCACCCCCACATCAATATCACTCCAAGCAGCCCTACCTGCAAACAGGGAAGGCGATTCACATTGTTTGCCACATTACAATAATATACGTGAAAAAGTGGGATATATATATAGGCATGTGACTGCGGAGGCCGGAGATTGGCTGCAACATCATGTGATCCATGAACGTGACATCATCAGTGAGGGAGTGGGAACATTGGCGATCTGGCAGCGCTGGAACAGTGGCGATGGGAGAGGTACGTTTGGGTTAATTTTCTATTTTGGCACAGTGGGAGGTGGAAGGGAGGTTTTTAAGTCTTGGAAAACCCCTGTAAGCCAAAAACAAGAGGTCTTTTTCTGATGACACAAATCACCTTTTGTAAATCAGAGATCTGAACTGTATCAATGTTTGCTCCTTAATGGCTGCATGGTACACATAAGCACAACCCAAACCCTTGAAAATGCAGATCTTCATTAAGCAAACACTCCTCTGAGGTAAGGAGACTGTGCTTTAGGTTACCTCGACACTGAAGAAATTGGCCCAGTACAAACTCCTCTGAGAAATTACTGGCAGAAAAAACCACGACTTATCTCTACTTGTCCTAGAAAAACAGATTGTTTTCTTCAGTCTGCCGAGCTAAAGTATTTAGAAGATTAGACTTTTATGCAGCTGCTTGCCCTGAATTTGGGCATCCGCTAGCCCCTAGAGCACAGGGAAAATCCAGAACATAGCAGAACTGGAACTGCTGGGTATTACTGGATTAGAGGAAGCGCCTTGAGGTCACACACACTATCACGAACACATTAACGTTTAGTTCCCCTTCTCCCTACTCACATTACTTAACGTACTTTCAACCTAATTATCTGCTTGTAACAGCAATCTAATCTCACTGCCGCATACTAATTCAGCATCTGCACTGAGCTCAACAAGTGCAGCAACTTCTGGCAGGATGGCGACTTTCATCCCGCAGTATAAATGCTGCGCGGGTAGGGACAAGCCTGAGCGGCATTTTAAGTGTGCGTCACAAATGTCAGGATAATCGCATCCGTCACTCCTTCAAGAGTTATTACGCGCCACGTTTAGTCGTCTTCGAACAATATAAGCTGTGCCAGGCTCTCGTGCAGAGTGGAACAAGTTGTTTTACCAGCGTGTGATAGAACTGCAATGCGTTCAGCCTCAGACAGGCTGCAGAGGGCGAAATACAGAGGCGAAGCATTAACCCTTAACTCTCACGTAACAGAAAAAGCACCCAACAGAGAGTAGCAAGACCACAAAGGTCACAAAGCACAATGCACCTATAAAAGAACAACCCAACCTGCTCACTTAAGGAAATAGAAGTTATCTCCCTAATATCACAGTATATATTAAAATGAGGTAATAAGGCAAAGTGCAAGTACTGTAATGAATAGAATCTAGAACGTGCCAAAGAGAATATAAGACTAAATGCTTGACCTGTAAATGTAGAAGGGAGCTCCTGTACCCCAAAGCGTGTTTTACTGTAACACAGGCCTTGAGAAAGCACACAGCAAAACGTGCGTCGGGTTGCACACCGCCTGGCCCTACCAGCACTATTATAGGGTTAAGTATTGAATATTTATATTAAAGGGGTTTTGCCAAGACGTGAGGTCCTTACCGATTGTCTGCTCAGAAGAGAAGATGAACATAGGATGGTTCATGTTCCCTGTCATCAGATAAGAAGTGCAAACATGCAAGCGGGGCCAGATCAGCTCCTGTCAATGTCTAATGTAAACTGTCAGGAAACTAAGGGAGACTGAGCAATGCTGTAGCTCTCACAGGCTTCACTTTTTTAAATCACATATATTTAGAAAAGTGATTAAATACCCATTTTGGGGGATCCCACGTCAACATTGCATTGTGGCAAACCCCCTTTAATTCTATTGTATTTGTATCCCTATTTAGCAATTGATATGTCTGGTTTTACATAATTGTTGTATACACATGCAATTATATTCATATACAATTTTTGCTAAACTATTATATGCATTGTGTTACATATGGGCTAGGTGGTCTATTTATGTTTTTTTAGTTTTAGTTTGGGTGTTTTTTGGATATTGATTAGTTAGTTTTTTATCTACTTTTGTATTTTTAAATTATCAATAAAGTATATGAATTTTATATAGTGTTTTGAGTATATCAGAGTTTGGTTTTGTAACACAGGCCTGACCAAAAGGCGGCTTATCAAAGCATTTCTAACATCCTGCAACAGCCCTCAGAGGGGCGTGGGTTGTGCAAACACTGGCCACTACTGCCTGGTTTGGGGGCTTCTTCGAACGGTCCCCACATCCTGCAAAGTAGTGCAGGTTTTCTATAACAGGACTCAAAGCTCTTGGACGCAAGACCCAAAAAATATCAAACAGAGTCACGGTGAAAAAATCTTTTATATTACATTTTTATTAGCATAATACATATTAAAAAGTCAAAAAACATGATGGACAATTAGAACTATAAACAGCGGACACTAAATCATGACCAAATTAAAGTTACTATATAGACCAATGCGATGGCAAAAAAATCAAATACAAACAAGGAACAAAGGCACAAAAAATAAAAAATATACAGTAATAATGTAAGTAAAATACTAGTAAGGCTATGTTCACACAGCTATGATTGGGGCACATTTCGCCATGTATTTCGCGGCGTACTGCGCTCAAATACGAGCAAAATGCGCCCCAGTCATTACGGTAATCCCTAGTTCTCATAGAGAACTACGGATTACGCCTCCTCTCCTTGGGCGTACAATACGACGCACGGGAAGATAAGGGACATGTCATTTATTCATGGCGCTTACGCACCGCGAGTAATGGCAGGCTGCCGCCCCCCCCACATAGTGGGAGTAATGCGAGCTCCTGAGCACATGGCGTAATTGTGGGCATACTGTACGCCCCGCAATTATGCTGTGTAAACATAGCCTAAGGGGAAGAAGAGAAAAAAATATTTTTGTGCTTTTGTTCTTTGTTTGTATTTGATATATTTTTTTTCCCCGCCATCGCATTGGTCTATATATTAACTTTAATTTTTTATTAATTACCTTGGTCATGATTTAGTGTTTCTGGTTCTACTTGTCCATCATATTTTTGACCTTTTAATATATTTTTAATATGAATTATGCTTATAAAAATTTTATATGAAAGATTTTTTTTACTGTGACTTGGATATTTTTTTGGTCTTGCATCCAAGAGCTTTTTAGGTTATATATTAATACAGTGCCTTGCGAAAGTATTCGCCCCCCTTGAAATTTTCAACCTTTTGCCACATTTAAGGCTTCAAACATAAAGACCTGAGACTGGGACGGAGATTTATCTTCCAACAAGACAATGATCCCAAACATAAAGCAAAATCTACAATGGAAGGTTCACAAATAAACGTCTCCAGGTGTTAGAATGGCCAAGTCACAGTCCAGACCTGAATCCAATCGAGAATCTGTGGAAAGAGCTGAAAACTGCTGTTCACAAACGTTCTCCATCCAACCTCACTGAGCTCCAGCTGCTCACAAACGCTCTCCATCCAACCTTACTGCTCTCCATCCAACCTTCCAGCTGTGCACCAAGGAAGAATGGGCAAGATTTTCAGTCTCTCGATGTGCAAAACTGATAGAGACAGACCCCAAGCGACTTGCAGCTGTAATCGCAGCAAAAGGTGGCGCTACAAAGTATTAACTTAAGGGGGCAGAATAATTTTGCACGCCCCACTTTTCAGGGTTTTTTTTTTTACAAAAGTTTAAAATATCCAATAAATTTCATTCCACTTCACAGTTGTGTCCCACTTGTTGTTGATGCTTCACAAAATTATTTAAATTTTATATCTTTATGTTTGAAGCCTGAAATGTGGCAAAAGGTTGAAAAGTTCAAGGGGGGTTAATACTTTCGCAAGGCACTGTATATGGTGCCTATTACACCTATATACTTTGTCTTGCGCAATTTAGTTTTGGGTTGTATAACAGGACTCAGACAAACAGGATTCCAGGCCTCCAGTTTGTCTATGCATATACATTAGGTCCCATTACTTCTATATCATTAACACTGAACAGCAGCCTGCAGTCTTCTGTTTGACTATCTAGTCCTGGCAATTGGGACATTAACGTTGCAGCGATCACGTGTTTATTCCTGACGTCACCGTTATCAGTGTTCACTTCCAAGCAGTGATGTCAGAAAAGGATACGTGACTGCTGCAGTCAATCAACACTGGAACCAAAGTGCATGAAGAGGTAAGAATCCCTTTTTCTGTTTTATAGCAGCAGCAATTTTTCACTCCTTTATTGTGATCTAGAACTCCACTTAATTTATCCTATTTTTTATTATTATTATATAGGTTTTACTACTTTTGCTTATAAGAATCATTTAGGGAAAAAAAAAAATCTTCGTTTTTGTGCTACCATGTTTTCAGAGTCAGAACTTTTATTTTTCTATTTACAGAGCCGTGTGTGACTATGTTCTTGCAGGATGAGCTGAAGCTCTCATTTTGGGTTGTGTATGAGATTTAATTGATTTTTATTCAGTTTTTTTTTTCTTTAACTGTCCTCCCCAACCCCTACAGAGTGCACCGTGCAGGGTAAATATCATACATTTATATCCAAATAATCTCCAAATGCAACAAAAGAGAGAAAAAGAAGAACAAAGACGGCACACCTCGTTAATTAACCCAGTATTGAGAAATGATAGCAAACAGATAAAATCGGAGTGCTCACCCTATGCTGTGCCAAGACAGGCACAACACTCTGTATAGCACTGCTTACAACTGCTTCCACATCAATGTCTACACTGCATCCATGGGCGAGAAGATCATCATCAAACCAAAGAAGGTGGAGAGATTGTACTTTTGTTCAGCAACCTCAAGGCTGCAGACTACAGCACAGGATTCAAAGAAAGGGTTAACACATGTAACTACACAGCACCTTAACCACAATGTCTTCCTATGTTGATTTATGTTATTTAACAAACAATTATTGTGGTTAAAAGGGTGTTCTCACTATGCTGTTTCACAGCGCCTGCTTGTAACACCTAGCTTCAGGCTCACACTTTCTGGTCAGGCTGTGGGTGGTTCTACAGCAGGGATTGTCATATCCGCTCTGCTATTTATAGCTGAACCATTTAGAGGGGCATTGCTAATGAAGAGGTTTTCAAAGCAAGGTTACAGAGATCTAAAGGGTTAAAGTTTGTCAGTAAGAAACATAAACAAGCTCCTGTGTTGCTGATAAGACACAGCAAGGAGTGACATCACCATCCCGACCACAGCTTTAGAGCCTGTTAGAGCACAGAGAGGTAATTGGTAGCTTGTGTACACAAGCTGAAGATAACTGCTCTAGTTCTGAAGGGAAGCAAAATCAGGACAGCAATGTATTTGGTAATAGTCTTCATTTACCTTTGCTTACATGCCTAAAGCTGATCAATGTAGTGAGAAAACACCTTTGTGGCACAGGAGAGTTACATGGGCTACCCCATTCCTGGTATCTTGTGTTAAAAAAAAGTCTCCCTGCCTGAAGTTGCCGGACTCAAGTCTGACATTTCCTTATTCTTCTGTTCAATACAAAGTTTACCGTTTGGGTCCTTTCAGATGCTGCAACAACAACCACGTGGAGGATCCGGTTTTTTATATTGTTGAACAATAATGGGCATTGTTGATTCATTTTCTTCTTTTTAAATATTTGTATTTCATTAAAGATCTTTTTTTTAAATTTATTTAAACACCTTAATTTAGACCAAGTAGGATACTTGTCCATAGAACAAGTACATAAACAGAACACAAACAGCGCCACCGTGGGCTGTGCTTGTTATTGCATCATACACCTGAATACCTTACTACAATGCTTATTTGAAAGGTATACCACCCAACAAGGGCGTTAGCCCGTTAGACTCTACTAGGAGGTTCCTCTCTAATCCTCCCAATTAGTACAATTCAAAGACAGGTATAGAGTCTAATAAATATTTACTTACAAACTTCTTTGTTCGGACATATACAACACCATGCAATGCTGATAAATCGATACAATATTACCACAGTCCTTTAACATATGCAAGTCCTTCATAGATAAACTTTCTTTAGAAGCAATACATTATATTCAGACAAACCGTCAGCACGTGCGAGCTGGTAGACGTACAGTGCGGTGCGCACACTGATGCATCTAAAGAATTGCATCTAAAGAAAGTTTATCTATTATTATTATTATTATTTATTTTAAAGCGCCATTGATTCCAGGGCGCTGTACATTCGAGGGGGTTACATACATTACATAAGTCAAACGAGTACAGTGATAAGGGATAATGACAATTGGCACGACAGAGGGAGAGAGGACCCTACCCGCGAGGGCTTGAAGGACTTGCATATGTTAAAGGACTGTGGTACTATTGTATCGATTTATCAGCATTGCATGGTGTTGTATATGTCCGAACAAAGAAGTTTATAAGTAAATATTTATTAGACTCTATACCGGTCTTTGAATTGTACCTTACTACAATACCATAGGCAGCCAATGGACAAGAGTGGTACTGGCTCTGGAAGAAACCAGCCATGTTCATAAACCTTTCATGTTTTAATGAGGCCATAATCAGGGGTGGGAAAAGCATCAAAGACACACGGCAAAAATTGCAGAATTTCCCCATCCAGCTAATACTGTTCTCCAGGAGAGGAGCTAGCCGTAGTTCTAGAGAAACTTAGGCCCTGTACAGAAAGAACTGGCTTCATCACAAACACCAGGCACAGCACACATCTATATAAGAGTGCTCTTCTGGGAGTGAACATGGCTGCAGGGCATGCTAGGAGCACTGCATGAATGACAGGGTTGGATTCAAAGTATATATAATGCACAACAACGATCTATATTAAAAGCTCAAAATTCAAGAGTCGAACGAAAGATATTGAAACAATGTATGTATATGTTTTTTTTCCGAAACAGCGCCACAACTGTCCACGGTCTGCATCTGGTATTGTCATGCAGTCCCAATCACAGGGATGAGCTGCAATAAACCAAACTATGCCAGCTATATGGTAAAACCACCACATGGGGAGGACACTTATGCCAAGTTAGGCAATGTCTGACAAAATAATTGTTTTTAATGTGGACACAAGAGAGGTTTATTACTCATAACATGTAAACGTAATTCAATGTTAGACAAGAAGTTACAAAAAAAACTTGTAGTTTAGCTTCAAATTAGTTCATCGTAACGATTAGACATAGTAGAGCTAGTTTGTATAAAAGATTATTAAAATAATAATAACAACGATATAATGATAGGGCAATTAAAGGGGGTCGTCCATATTAGAGAGTAATGGATTCAACAGGCTTAAAAAAAAAAAACAACAGTAAAATGTTCATCTTTGTGCACCCCTGAAAACTAAGGCCGGGATCACACGGCGTATTGCAGCGCATACTGTCTGTACTGCTGTAAACCTGCAGTTTTAGAAGTATGTGTTGGCCAGTGCTCCGGCCTCTATTCACATTCACTCAATGAGTGCTATGATTTTACTGTATTTGTGGAGCGTACTACAGGCACTCAAATACGTCATGTGAACATATGCAGTATGTGGCCACCACAGCCAATCAGTAGCATGTGATGACGTCTTGGACATTACCGCTCATGTGCTGATCACTTCCTGAGTGGTGAGGTCAGTGTAATGTTATGTGGCCATCGACTGGCTGTAGTGGTAACGTACTGGTCATGGAAGAGGAAGTAGACAGCAGGGGAAAACGGCAGCAGCTTTATTGTTTAATTTCAAGATGGTCGACCCCTTTGATAACACTAACAATCTAGGTAGGATTATGATGATATCTTTACATGATGCAACCCTAGTGTGTCTGCCTAAACTTTCATGAAGGCCACAAGTTTCTTAGTAAGTTCTGATTGAAGTTCAAATTAGTTCATCACAAGTGAGTAGAATTTTTTATTCATATATTTATTTTAGTTTATGTGGCCCATTTTTAATTTTTTGTATTTTTAACACTGATAACAATATGTTCACATGGTTGATTTGGACACTGCATTTTTAGCATCCAGATCGGCGACAAAACCTCGACTAAAAAGCACCTTAATGCAGCACTTTTCAGACAGGACTTTTGACAAGGTTTTGCAGCGCTGTTTCAGACAAGGTTTTCCAATATTTTCTTTCTGAAACACCCATACAAACTAATAGGGCTAAACCCGTGGCGAGGTTTTGAAGCTCTCCATTGATTCCTATGTGGATTTTCAGCGCTGAAAACGCTTCAAAATTTACATGAAATTTCTTTTTTAGCACCCAAATCAATCTAAAAAAAAGCGCCTAATACATGTGTAAAAACCTTGTGGTGTGTGAACTACAACGCTGTTTTGCATAGGAATTAATGAAAATGAACTGGGGGCGTTTTGGAGGCTCTTTTTATTTGGGATTGGGTGAGAAAATGCTCAGAAAACAGTGTCGAATCAGCTTCAAAATCAGCCACGTGAACAAACCCTAACTTTATTGGGGTAGGTAAATTAACGGATTAAAATCAGTCCGAAATCTGCATCCAAAAACCGTATCCAAAATCACATCTGTAATGTGTATTTGGATGTTTTTTCGGATGCGTCTTTCACTACGTTCATTCACTACACCCCTCTATGGCATTTAAGTTCAACCGATGTGGATCCAATGGGTATTTTAAGTGCGCAAACTCATCTAAAAACGTAGCAGAAAGTGTGGATACATTTTTTAGTCTCCAAAAGCGCATTGTTTCATTGTCCATTGTTTCCTATGGGGATTTTACATGCATAAATAATAATAGACGTCTATAGGAGAGTTTTCACTGTGAAGGGAGGGAAGTGGGAGCTGTGACATCTCCTCTTGTGACTGGTGGATCCTGTGTTATCTGTACACAATGTTGTCTCCTTTCAGTGTGACCCTGCTTTTACTGATAATGAGCACATTGCTGAAAAGCTCTCTAAACAAAACAGGAAGTGTCAGACGATTATTAGGCCTAGTGGCCAAAGTGAAAACTGCAGGACTTCAGAATCAATAAAAAAATACTGAAAGTGATATGGAAAATTAAAAAAAAAAAAAACAACCAAAAATTCCTAAAAAATGTGTTTAACATAAAAATGTGAGTTAAACAATAAGTAATTTTTTGATGACACATTCCCTATAAGATTCTGTCCCATAGACTTGTTTAGGAGAGTTTTCACTGTGAAGGGAGGGGAGAGGGGGAGCTGTGATATCTCCTCTTGTTACTGATTCTGTGTTATCTGTACATATTGGTGCCTCCTTTCAGCTTGACCCTGCATTTACTGATAATGAGGAGACTGCTGAAAAGCTCTCTAAACAGAACAGGAAGTGTCAGACTATTATTAGGCTTAGTGGCCAAAGTGAAAACTGCAGGACTTCGGAATCATTAAAAAAATACTGAAAGTGATCTGGAAAATTAAAAAAAACATAACCAAAAATTCCTTAAAAATGCGTTTAACATAAAAATGTGAGTTAAACAAAAAGTCATTTTTTGATGACACATTCCCTTTAAGACCGATTCTGTCCCATAAACTTCTATAGGAGAGTTTTTAGTCATGCAGTGTGACCTATGAAGAAATCACTCTGCAGGGAGGAAGGGGGTGAGAGATGTGACCATCTCCTATTGTGACTGGTGGATTCTGTGTTATCTATACAAATTGGTGTCTCCTTTCAGTGTTTTCAGTGTGTTTGACCCTGCTTTCACTGATAATGAGCAGACATTGAAAAACACAGGAAGTGTCAGACTATTATTAGGCTTAGTGGCCAAAATGAAAACTGCAGGACTTCAGAATCAATAAAAAATACTGAAAGTGATCTGGAAAATTAAAAAAAGAACATAACCAAACATTCCTAAAAAATGTGTTTAACATAAAAATGCGAGTTAAACAATGTCATTTTTTGATGACACATTCCCTTTAAATATATACTGCCCTATAAAAAAGCTGTGGCCATTATTACTGAATAAAAGTAGACACAGATAGGCTGTATGTCCAATATCCCAATGTGGGGACGGGGTTATCACCAGTTTTTGAATGCAAGAATAATGCATTTTTGCTTTCAAAGCAATGGAAACCTCGTCAGGCCCCATTATAAAAGTCAATGGTGTCCGTCACACAATTGTCAAGTCACTGCTTCTGTTACAAATGGAAGCCATGACACCACTGTAACCAGAGAAAGACAATTAAACAACTAGGGGGCCTGTGTGAGCTATGCGAAAACCTAATAGCAATTTAATGACTTCTGCTCATTTCCAAAGAGATGAATCTTCTGCCACATAAGCTTGCCATTGCCACCCACATTTCATACATTTCAGATGCGAGGAGAAATGAGCCAATCTCCTGGACACAGCAGAAGGTAATGCAGTTTCAGAGTTCATGAGGCAAAAATAAATAAATGTCGAGTTGCCGATAAATTTGTCATTACTTTCCACTGGCTGACAATTCTAAGCCTTCCAATTCTCATCTAGCACACACTGGAAGCAACCAAAATAACACACCTGACCAAAAATCAATTTTTTGCTCCAGCTCCTCCAGGACGGTTACACCGCCTCACGACAGAAATTAGAACCTTCTCAAGCTGTTCAACTATTCCCCACAAGCATGACAAATGCAGATGCCTTCCTTTCACTCCCACATGTAAACTGAGTGCCAGAGCCAGGCGGCTTGGAAATCTGCAGTTACACGCTCTTGCTAGGGCAGAACATTAATCCAGTCAACCACAGAGGCACTGAAAATATCCCATTACACCTTGGGCCATGCACAAGTGACAGAGGTTTTTTTTCTTTTGAACCATGATATTATTTGCTGCATTATTCTATCTGAAATTTAGAGGAAGAGTTTCTTTCACACCACAGCCATCAATTAATATGCATCGTTTTCTTGACTGCTTCTTGGATGTTCCCCATTTAACAGTGCAAATTTACTTCCATAGGAAGTAGTTTAATTTAAACTGTGAAATGTAAAAGAGAAAATTCACAAACAGAATCTAACATGCAGAATTTGTTTTCCTTAAGTGAGTGTCTGTAAGGGGTTATCAGGCTCATACAACTCCTTCTGCTAGAACAGGTTATGGGGCTTGTCTGGGTTAGAGAATTAATTTAAATACCCTATTAGGGAATTTTGAGTGAAAAGTGGAAGACCCTCCATTCACCACTCATCTACTAGAAAGACTGAAAAGCAACTACATATATCTGTGTCACTGGAGAACCTAGCATGGCACTGCTATGTGTGGACAGCCCAATGATTTCACTGACAACTGTGTAATACTTTATTTCACCAGTAGTGGTGCTGTAGGAGAACCGAATACTTGCTTTCAGGTTCCCACATCATTTAAAGGTGGTAGCAAGCAGTACGTCTTGTGACTGTTTTTAAAATGACATTTTCATCAGAGAGGAGTATTTTCATTAGAAACAATACTCCTGGAAAAAAATATTTTTTAGAACTTTTGACAGTTTTTATTTATTCTGGAAGTCCTATGCAATTAAACATTCTATATAAATTCTGGTCATTTTTTTTAGCTCTCCGACTTCCCTTTTTTCGGCTCAGCAGCACAGCAGTGAGTGGATTGCTTGACTATTTGTATGGGGGAGTGGCTGGCTCCCATCTTGTTTTTGCACTTCACACACCTGCACAGGTTTTTTAATCAGATCAGGTTATAGTTGGAGTTTTCTCTCCCTGAACTCCAGACACCAACAGAGGTAACATATTAAGTAGGTTCCCATCTGGACTGAGGTCACCTTGCCGTTGGTAAATGGGCTTTCACAGTTTTGATGGAAGAGGTACACTAAGAACCTCAAGATTTTCATGTGCTCCAAAGTAGGAGAAATGTCCCCTTTGACTGTTTTTTAGTGCTTGTAGAGTGCTGCTGATATTCTGCAATATTCACTCACACATATATTTGATATACGCACATATACATACATATATACCGTATATATACACATACATTATATCTATATAGAAGTATATATCTATATAATCTATATAAAAAAATGGGAAAAACTGCTTGCACTCCCAAAGTGTGATGAAAAAAAATCAACACTTTATTGCTTGCCTACAGACAACGTTCGGCTCAAAACATGAGCCTTCTTCAAGCTTGAATAAGGCTCATGTGTGAGCCGAAACGTCGTCTGTAGGCATGCAATAAAGCGCTGATTTTTTTTCATCACACTTTGGGAGTGCAGCAGTTTTTCCTAATATTTGATTAATTGGACTTTTAGACGGGGGTCTTTTTTTCTGCTTGCACCCAGTTATATGTATCATCATTTATGGTGGTGCTTCCGTTTTCCATATTTTTTTATATAATCTATCTATCTATATATCTATCTATCTATATATATACACACACACACACACACACACACACACACCCCACACCATACAGTCCCCAATTTACACCGTTACGACTTGCATCTGTCCCCTAGCTACAAACGGAGACTTATGGGGAATGCTGGCACTTGTAGTTCCATGTTCCACAGCAGACAGTAGCTGTGGAACGACAAGTTCCAGCATGCCACAGCAGCCAATGAGGTGAAATCTTGTTAAAAAAGGGGCACAAGAAAAGAAAAAAAAAACGTTAAAACCCTTTCCTGCACCAAACCAAAACAAAAAAAAATAAACTTTTGCGCTGAAGTTACATTTAATAAACATGCCTGTTCCGACTTACATATAAATTCAACTTAACAAACCTACAGTTCCTATCCCGTACATACACACACACATTATATATATATAAATATATATATTTTGATGGTAGTGCCCCTGTAAAGAATGCTTGGACTAACAGATTTAAGAATGGCTAGGATGACAACATCCATTTACTTCAATGTCATGGTGCAACGCTGCTGTTTCCCAGTGAAGACTAATAAAGATTAGCAACCGGACAGATGTAATAGAAGGGCAACTACATACATCTCTGGGGTGTTGGAGGACTCGGTATCCACTGCAATACATGAACAGCCAAGTGATTTCACTGACAACTTTATAAAACTTCATTTCGCCTGAAGTGGCGCTGTAGGAAAACCAAACACTTGCTTTCAGCTTCGTACATAGTTTATAAGTGATTGCTGGAGGTCATAGCAACCAATAGGTCCTGTGATCTCTTTAAAAGAATACTTAAACCAACAGAACCAAGCATAGCTCAAGAGGAGGATGATGTCCATTAGCTTCAATGACATGGTGCAATGCTGCTGTTTCCCGATGAAGACTAATAGATGTTGACTTGTCTACAGCAACCAGATAGATGTAATAAAGGGGAAAAAATGTGTAGAACTTTTTGTAAGTCTTCAATGGTAAATCACAACTGCCATTTCCCCACAAAGTTGATTGAGGGTTTCAAAAAATGTGCAACGCATCAAGGAGAAAGCCTAGCAGTACCAGTAGTGGGGCGGCAGAAAGCTGCATTACAGTGCCCATCATAGATCAAGAAGTGAAACACTTCTAGTTTCAGTTTCTAGAAAAAAGAAAAGAAAAAAAGAAAAGAAAAGAAAAGAAAGAAAAGAAAAGAAAAAAAAGAAAGAAAAGGGAAAGAAAAGAAAGAAAAGAAAGAAAAAGAAAAAAAGAAAGAAAAGAAAAAAAGAAAGAAAAAAGAAAAGAAGGAAAGAAAGAAAGAAAGGAAAAGAAAGAAAAGAAAAGAAAGATAAAAGAAAAGAAAGGAAAGAAAGAAAGAAAAGAAAGGAAAAGAAAAGGAGAGAAATGCAGTCCCCCTTTGTTTGATTCCTCACCATTTGTCTCCGTCTACCATGACCTATAAAACCCTACTTAAATATGATATAGCAGAAGCTTCCATGATGCAAATGGAAATTTCTTGCCGCGTCTGTAGAATGATATTGTGAAATGGAGAGCACTATCCATTTTACATTTACACATAATGGGGCAAGTTCATTCTCACACATGGCAACTTTCCTCTCTAATGTCCTGACATTCATAACTAAAAATAGTTTGGACTTGACAATCCACCTGCAATTTAACAACTGCTCCGTCAAATCAATGCCTTGAGCACAGGGGAATGAAATTTATATGAAAGCTCATTGAACTCGTTCTCTTATCCTAGGAAAATTAGATTCACAAGGTTAAACACTCCTGGGGCCTAAAAGCCTTGGTTTATATTATGTAGCCTAATTTGGTTTATAATGCAAACACTTTGTATTCCAGTGACACAATATGCTACAATTACTTTAACACCGGAATGTTTCATTTTGTAAGAAGCCCCTGTGATCACTTCTAACTAAAGATGTGCTCAGTTTTTAGGATCTTGTTTAAAGAGACAGTTGTACCTTTACTCAATCTACAATGCGAATATCTTTATTACTAGTTCAAAAACGGTTTAATTCTGGGTCTTTTTCTTTAACATACGGGTTTAAGGTATTTTTTTCCCCATTTAGCAACTCAAATATTTTGAGTCTTAATAAAAAAAAAAAAATCTTATAGTGTCAATAAATTATAATTATTAAATCTTTTTCATTAAGATGTCTTTATACAGCTTTGGATCCTCGGGGGCAGGGCTACAATTTTTTTTTTTTTTTACTGTGTATACGATCAGTGTCTGCTCTGGAGAATCTCTACTAGCTTGCAGAAGTACAATTTCCATGGAGCTGCACACAACAGGGCAGATTTATTAATACTGTTTCAAGGTTAGTAAACCTGGTGCATGCTTAAGCTATCTATTCTATTAGTTGGCTTAATGTCACTAATTGAGACAAAGTTTGGGCACACAGTGTTGCACACCAAGTCATGCCCCTTTCTCAAGAAGACACCCTTTTTAGGAATCCACGGCTCTGTTATCAGATGCAGTGCAGAAAGGTCTAAAATGCATAATAAATGTGGCGCAAAGCATGTATGCCATCATTTTGGCACAAATTTTTGCCAGGATTTTGGTGCAATTGCTATTGTACATCTGCCCCACCATGAATGCATAATAAATGTGGCGCAAAGCATGTATGCCATCATTTTGGCACAAATTTTTGCCAGGATTTTGGTGCAATTTCTATTGTACATCTGCCCCACCATGAAGAAACATCTCTGACAAGTTATATATGGACCAGCCCGATATTTAAACACCAGTCTCAATTATATTAGCTGGAGCTTTCTATAGCACATTAGAATACATGAGGACCATTCTTTAGCATACGGCTAAGGACAGTTTCACTCATATTCAGGATCAGTATTCGTAAGCCAAAACTTAAAATGGGACAGAGATAAAGTTTAATAGAATTGGTATCTCTTCTGTGTTTCTGACACTTATCAAGACCCTTTTGGAACTTTGTTATTGAATTCACCTTAACAAGTTGCTCTGGCATAGAGTTCCACAGTCTCACTGCTCTTACAGTAAAGAATCCCTTTCTATGATTATGAAGAAACTTTCTTTCCTCTAGACATAGAGGATGCCCCCTTGCTCTAGATACAGTCCTGGGTATAAATACATCATGGGAGAGATCTCTACATTAATCCTTAATATATTAATACATACTTAAAGGGGTTGTCTCACTACATTGATTCATCTTTCCGCAGTCCTGTTGTTTTTATTTGAGGGGCGTGTTTACTGGCTTCTACTAGGCTGCAGTAGAAGCCAGGTCTGTAGCTATAGCAAGCAGTACTATCAGCCTATCATGAGAGATGGAACAGGTCTGTAGCTATAGAGAACTGAGGAGCTGATGCAGCCCATACAAGAGGAGATATCTAGGAATAGGTAAGACACTGTTAATGAACACTTATTACAAAGTGACTTGTTTTTGCAAGATCTTTAACATAAAAAGCAATCCTTGAAGTGAAACAATCCCTTTAATATGTCCCTGTGAAGCAGTCTTTTCTCTAAACTAAATAAACCTAATCTTGCTAATCTTTCTGGGTATTGCAGTCCACCCAGTCCTTTTATTATTTTTGTTGCCGTCTTTGAACCTGTTCAAGCTCTACAATGTCTTTTCCTGTGAACTGTGCCCAAAACGTACCAAATATTCCATGTGTGGTCTAACCAGTGACTTGTATAGTGGGAGAAATATTTCTCATCATGTGCATCTATGCCCTTTTAAATACACCCCATAATCCTATTTGCCTTGACAGCGGCTGCCTGACACTGGCTGCTACAGTTAAGTTTACTGTCCACTAAGATTCCCAAGTCCTTCTCCATGTCCCTTTTAAGCAACATTTTCCGCTTTAACAAATAATCATGGAAAGGATTTTTCCTTCCCATGTGCATAACTTTGCATTTTTCTGTGTTAAACCTCATTTTCCATTTCTCTGCCCAGGCCTCCAACTTATCCAGATCCCTTTGTAATAACACATTATCCTCTATTGTGTTGATCACTTTACAGAGCTTAGTATCATCTGCAAAGATTGATATTCTACTGTGCAATCCTTCAGTAAGGTCATTAATGAATATATTAAAGAATATTTCAAAATGTTATCACCTTTCCCAATGCTATACTGCACCTTTGTTTTGATGGTGGCAAGGCTTGCTGTTGACAAAATGAATGTGTAAAGAACTAGTTTCCATGAATCCAGGTGCAGTGCAGCGCTGTAACTACTCACATTGTACTTTGTTTTACACACAACACAGCTTTGCCATAAAGAAATCTGTTTGCTGTTCTACTGCTCCCTATAGGTTCTGCCAAGTATCTACAACTCAATTCCTCCTTAGACAGAAGGGAAGGATATTTAGGTGTTGAAAGTACAAGATGTTTCACAAGCAGAAGATAGATACCAAGAGTATGGTCAAGTGACTGCAAATTAAACTGGATTACATAGTCATTTTTGACTAAACAGTATATTACTGACTAACTTGCCAGCATGTACACCAATTGCACACAATTTACCAGCATAAGAATTCTAAGGGTACGGCCACACGGCACTGACAAAATACCTGTCGGATTCTGATTAAAGAGTGTGTCCGGTATTTTATCCTCTTGAGCGTCTAAGGGGACATTTTCTGTCCGCAGTTTGCGGATTCGGCCGTCCCCCTAAACCAGGGGTGTCAAACTGCCGGCCCTCCAGCTGTTGGGAAACTACAACTCCCATCATGCCCACTGTTATAGATTATACAAACGCATGATGGGAGTTGTAGTATCCCAACAGTTGGAGGGTCGGCAGTTTGACACCTGTGCCCTAAACAGTTAACAGTACATGTTCCCTCCTAAAACTGGGTGGAAGAATGTATATGTCCCAAGATTTTTTGATAGTTTCAAGATTTGAAATCTGAGCTGTAGTCTAGAGCTGACGTCCTTGGCAATGGTTGACAGTCCATTTTTAAATCCGATAAACCGATTGAAAACCCTTGCTGTGTTAACATACCCTAAAACTCAGAAAACTCCTTTAAGTGAACTGTGGGTCTCTTTAGTAATGGCATACGGGCAAAAAATTTTGAACTGTTGTTTTCAGCTCAAAATATGGCAAAAGTGACTCGTACTTTCTCCTGTCATACAGTGTCAACTTACATTAAAGCATCATCAAGGTACCTTATTTTATTTTTTCTCTTTTTGAATAAGTTAAACCACAGGCAACAACGCCCATAGTGGATAAACTGGCAATAAAATTACAATATGCCAAACTAAAACCTTACAATAAAGCCCTCCAAAAGGCAAAAACAAATCAATTCTCCAAGACAAGCTCCTTACAAGCACACATACTTACAAACACATTAGTGATTGGGAATGTATTTTTCCTGTTCCCTGCATCATTACACGCCTTGCAGCGCCACTTCTGTATAATACACGTGTATCGGCGAGGACTAATCAGTCACCTCTAGAACTGACTAATAACAGGGACACAAAGTATGAAGCAAATTGGACAGAACAACGGTAATCATGTCTACAGCCCTTATTATTGGCCCTCCATAGGTTAATTCCGCATTCACAGGCAAGGATCTCATTTTTATACTTTGACGGGAATTAAGGGGAGCCGGTTCCAGCTGGCGTTTCCGCACAACATCATCAAGAGATAATTACAGAAAGGAGGACGGCACACACCTTTCACTGCAAGACAGGTCTGAATAAAACACTAATGAAAAGGAGGCAGAAAAAAAAGAGAAAGAGAGAAAGAGAAATAATTCCTCCAATGCAGGACCATTAACAGCACATTCATGTTATGCAAATGTGTGAATCACTGCCTTCAAACTGCCTGAAACAGCTCTGAGCCTGTCAGGCTTTTTATTGAAACAAATTAAAGTGCAGCCCGTTGCTATCAGATCAGCTAAAGAGGGAAAATTATAATGTCCATAAATATGCTAATTCCACAAAGGGGGGGGGATAGGCGGAGGGAAGAGATTGGAGTTTTTTGAAGCTCCACTTATTAGTTTCACTCATCAGGGGGTTAGATGAACGTCTAAATAAAACAGAAAGGAGCAGAAAGCAGATAAAATGTTCATTTATTAGAAAGGCGGCAATTGTTATTGAGTTTCCAAGGCTCAGGATGTCGTTGACGGGAGGGAGCGGGGGTTCCATTCCTCTCCGGCTAATGCACTGTCCCTTCTGGCCAAGCTGGTGGATGTCCAAGGAGGAATGGCAGCCAGACTGAAAAGCCTGGCTCATTTAGATGCAGCTCAATGAGTAGACAAAGAAGAGAGATTTTCGGAAGACCTTTACAAAGGTCAAGAGGTGTTTGCTGCTGTGTAAAGTCAGTTATCACCGCTCCGCACCCTGCCATTTCTCCATATGGTAATTAATCTGTTCTCTTAACTAGAAGGAAATGAAAACCTTTAGTGGAAAATCCGCTTCATTAAGAAATTTCTCCCATACAATGCTGCCAGATTATCTTATTATGGGCCACAATGATAAAGTGCATTGCTCTAGCTCTGGTTTACAATCACATTGCCCTTTCATTAAGCAAACCACACCTTCAGCAATTATCCAGGCTTGCACAGCTACAATGTAGTCAAGCATCAGTCTCATAATCTGATGCTACAAGAACTGAGGGTAGGGCTCTTGTATTCCTGTGACATGTTGTTTAGATGAATCAGTGGTTTAAAGAGGACCGGTGGCCATTCCCGACATGTCCATTTTGGTAAACACTAGCATTCCCCATGACACAGCAAACCTGGAGCATCTTCACCTAAAGGGAATTGGTCATCAAAATATGACTTATTGTTTAACTCACATTTTTATGTTAAACACATTTTTTAGGAATTTTTGGTTATTGTTTTGAATTTTTTATATCACTTTAAATGTTTTAATAATTCTTAAGTCTTGGGGTTTTCACTTTGGCCACTAAGCCTAACAGTCTGACTTTTACTGTTCTGTAGAGAAAGATTTGCAGTTGTCTGCTCATTATCGGCACAAGAAGGGTTACACTGAAATGTGACACCAATGTGTATAGATAACACAGGATCCACTATTCACAATAGGAGATGGTCACAGCTCTCCTTCTCCTCCTCCCTGCAAATGGACTTCTTCCCAGGTCACAGTGAATGCATAGAAAATTTTCCTATAGAAGTCAATTCGACCGAGTCAGTCTTAGGCCTCGTTCACACGGCTTATTTGGGCGCTGATTGGAGCCGTACCGCGCGCTGTATTTGTGCTGCAGTACGGCTCCAATCCGTCCCAGTAACTATGGTAATCCACAGTTCTCATAGAGAACTATGGATTCCGTCTCTTCTTCCCGCTCGGCGAATCTGCCGCGGGGGGGAAAGTTACATGCACATTATTTACGGCGTGTACGCGCCGTAGATAATGACAGTCAATGGGTCCGGCCCCCCGCCCCGCTGCACGGCTGCCGGCGTAATTGCGGGGCGAAATCCGTCCCCGCAATTAGGCCAGCAATAAGCCATGTGAACAAGGCCTTAAAGGGGTTTTATCGTTTGCAGCTTTCGCAGACTTGAGCTATTTCTATCATTTCATTATCGTTTCATTTTCAAATCCAGGGGTGAGTCTCTTCTCTCAGTAGGTGTGCCTCTCCACCCAGTAGGCGAGTCTCCCCTCACTGAAAAGTTGTGACATCATCATTCTGTGTTAGCAGTGGAAGGGAGAAGGTGTCGGGAGAAGGCTCCAGGCTCCACAAGCTCCTTGTAAGCAAAACACACTCATTGCTGTAACCAGAATACCCTCATTGCTATAAACCGTTATACATACAGCCTGAACTGATGAAACAAATGTGAGAAATGCACACTGCCCTCCGCCCTCCTCCCCCCCTGTTATCAGACAGGAGGTAGGGCAGACTGCATAAGGCTGTTATATGGGTGATGGGAACAGACTGTATATGAGGGGAGAGTATTGTATAAGACTGTGTTATATGAGGGGAGAGTGAATCTAACTGCTAGAGACTGACTCATTGCCCAGATCCTTTACATAGAGCTGAGGTAGGAGCATACAGAAGCTGAGGCCCCTAGTTTCACTTTCAAAATCAACAGCTCAGAGGAGAGTAAGCACAGAGTGCAGGCAGCCAATCACAGCGCAGGGGCCGTTTGCCGTCCAGGGGCATGTCCGAACAGGCTGAATCAGTCAGCCAATCACAGACACGGGGGCATGTCCAGTCCAGCTGCAGCAGAAATAGCTATAGATGCAGTTTACCTCATATCTAAGTGACTTGGGTAAAGCAAACCAATTGCAAAAGGGCTTATTTTTTACTGTCCCCATCATTAGAGATGTGATCTTTGTAGCGAGAAAACCACTTTAAGGCTACCATGTGCATGAAGATGCTGTAAAGTATCTCTCTGACGGCGGTTAAAGCAGTGCAGGCAAGAATGCTGTCCCCACAATTATATACAGACAACAAGATTGAGAAAGCTATAATCAGAAAATAAAACCGGCTAAGAAGAAAAGAATATGGATCAGGGTCTTGATATAAGTAAAAAAAATAAATAAATAAATTTGGCTACAGATTCCCTTTAAAGGGGCTTTCCAACCTGATAGTTTCACAGAGCCTCTTCTTCACATCCAGGTTCTGGCTCCCACTTCCTGGTTAGGCTCTGCTTATCCTAGCTAAACCTGTTAGGCTATGTTCACACGGCTTATTTTGGGACGTATCTCGCCCTGTATTTCGCGCCGTACAGCGCTAAATACGGGGCGAGATACGTCCCAGTCATTACGGTAATCCACAGTTATCATAGAGAACTATGGATTACGTCTCCTCTCCCTGCTTGCACAATACAGCGAGCAGGGAGATAAGTGACATGTCAATTACTAGCGGCGAATAAGTGCCGCGAGTAATGAATGTCTATGCACAGGCGGGCTGAGAGATAGTCGGTAATCTAGGAAACTTTCTACAAAGAAGCAGGAGAAAAGAACTGCACTGACAATTAAAGGGAGCAAAATCAGAGCAGCAATGTATTTGGTAGTAATTTTTATCTACCTCTACCTACAAGTGGAACGATAATCAATGAGATGAATATACCCCTCTAAATATAAACCTAGATTATATTATTAATGTGTATTCATTACAAATCTGTCAGATGGGTGTTACCAATTGAGGGGGGGAGGGTGTCCCTGCAGTCCTACATTGCCCAATCACTGCTGACCGAGTCCGTGTGTGCAGGGACTTTGAAAACTAGAATGGTAATACCTATTGGGCGGATTCAATAAAATACTTCTGGAAAGAATAACAGAGGGAATACAACAGACATTTCAGTAGATGTCACAGGACCTTATAAAAGGGATATTCCAGCAGGGGCAAAAGAAGTGGGGTACTGATCACTGGGACCATGACGGATACCTAGAATAGTGGAGCATCATGGCACCTTCTAAGTATTTATTTTACATTACAATGACTTTCTAGGATCTGTAGTTCTCTCTATGGCACCCAGACAGGACCAACACTGTGCAAATAATATTCTGAAGGGGTCAAAGCTTCTTGCAGTCAGTGAGGTCCCAATTGTAACGTCCAAACAAATCAGTAGTCTTCGTGATATGCCCTGGCCTGCTCCGAGTGAAAACCCCCTTTAAAGGTATATTCCAGAGAAAACTAATACAGTCATGGCCAAAAGTTTTGAGAATGACACAAATATTTTATTTTCACATGATCTGTTGCCCCCTGGTTTTTATGTGTGTTTGTCAGATGTTTTTATCTCATACAGAAATACAAGTGCAATCATATTATGATTAACAATAGCTTTTATTGACAGTTAGAATGAGTTAATGCAGCACGTCAATATTTGCAGTGTTGACCCTTCTTCTTCAGGACCTCTGCAATTCTCCCTGGCATGCTCTCAATCAACTTCTGGATCAAATCCTGACTGATAGCAGTCCATTCTTGCACAATCAATGCTTGCATTTTGTCACAATTTGTTGGTTTTTGTTTGTCCACCAGTCTCTTGATGATTGACCACAAGTTCTCAATGGGATTAAGATCTGGGGAGTTTCCAGGCTATGGACCCAAAATCTCTATGTTTTGTTCCCTGAGCCATTTAGTTATCACCTTTGCTTTATGGCAAGGTGCTCCATCATGCTGGAAAAGGCATTGTTGATCACCAACTGCTCTTGGACGGTTGAGAGAAGATGATCTACGAGGACATTCTGGTAACATATTTTATACATGTCTGTGTTTTTAGGAAAGATTGTTAGAGAGCCGATTCCCTTGGCTGAGAAGCAACCCCACACATGAATGGTTTCTGGATGCTTTACAGATGGCATGAGACAAGACTGGTGGTATCGCTCACCTTGTCTTCTCCGAACAAGCTGTTTTCCAGATGTTCCAAACATTCGGAAAGGGGATTCATCAGAGAAAATGACTTTACCCCAGTCCTCAGCAGTCCACTCTATGTACCTTTGGCAGAATATCATTCTGTCCCTGATGTTTTTTCTGGAGAGAAGGGGCTTCTTGGCAGCCCTCCTTGACACCAGGCCTTGCTCCATGAGTCTCCGCCTCACAGTGCGTGCAGATTCACTCTCACCTGCCTGCTGCCATTCCTGAGCAAGCTCTGCACTGCTGGTAGCCCGATTCCAAAGCTGAAACACTTTAAGAAACGGTCCTGGCGCTTGCTGGTCTTTCTTGGGTGCCCTGGAGACTTTTTGGCAACAATGGAACCTCTATCCTTGAATTCCTTGATGATGCGATAGATTGTTGACTGAGGTGCAATCTTTCTAGCTGCGATACTCTTCCCTGTTAGGCCAGTTTTGTGCAGTGCAATGATGACTGCACGTGTTTCTTTAGAGATAACCATGGTTAACAGAAGAGAAACAATGATGCCAAGCACCAGCCTCCTTTTAAAGTGTCCAGTGGTGTGATTCTTACTTAATCATGACAGATTGATCTCCAGCCCTGTCCTCATCAACACCCACACCTGTGTTAATGGAGCAATCACTGAAACGATATTAGCTGGTCCTTGTAAGGCAGGCCTGCAATGAAGTTGAAATGAGTTTTGGGGGAAAAAGTTCATTTTCTAGGCAACTATTGACTTTGCAATTAATTGCTGTTAAGCTGATCACTCTTTATAACATTCTGGACTATATGCAAATTGCCATTATAAAACCTGATGCAGTAGACTTTGTAAAAATTAACATTTGTATCATTCTCAAAACTTTTGGCCATGACTGTACATTTGGGTGCATTTATCAAAGCGGTCTATTAGTAAAACTGCCTATGTTGCCCATTACGACCAATCAAATGAGGCCCGTTTATGCCTAGATTAAAGAATACCCCAAATTGGACACAGCTTCTTGTGATCGATCTGTTAGGGGCCTTCTGGTCTAGGGCTAGGAACAAGGAGAAAGGACAAAGAATAAAAACCCACTATTTAAAATACAATTTTCATTATCCCAGCATACTTGAGTCATCTTTATATTGTACACAGACATATACACAAGTCCCAGAAGAATTTATGATTAATCCAAGACAAAATTAACATAGCAACCAACTTGGATTAAATAGATTAATGTGCAATTAATACATCCAATGTTAAAGCGATTAATGAGGAGCTAGAGGAGTCTAAATGACGGCATCTGAGGATAATGCTGGTTCCATACACTGCGGATACAACAGCACTGAGGACGCAGCAGCAGTACAATGCTTTTCTTGTTAAATATAGGTTGCAGAAAAGCAAGAACTTGTGATACAAGCACCTGCATAAAAAATAGTGTAGTTAAATAAAGTGTTATGAGTGTAGACATGCCAGGTTATTACTGATCACTAAAGCGAGCCAAGTTCCTCAACTGTTCTGGCTACAGCATTTCTCGAAGGACAGCTGTAAGAGCTGGGAACTCACCAACTATAACTGTACCCAGCACGCGAAAATGTAAAACCATTTGGTAACAAAGTACAATTTTATGATCCATCTCAATTGTAATGCCCAGCTAGTAATGTAAATCAGTGGCACACCCTTCTGAGCTGAACTGCAGAACACCCACTCTTCAAGCAAGCCACAGTGTTTAAATGGGTTCTCCACTATGGATAAATCCTACTTGTTATTAGGATCCTTTAACCATTGATCAAATGATCCCCCTTTAGGATCTCCTGCAATCAGCTGTCATTTGTGTGGAAATCTGTTATCCCTGAAGCACCACCAGAGGAGAAATTAGGCATTACAAGTGCCAATTCAAATCAATGGGCTGTTTGTGTAAAGCAGGAGAGGACAGGTCCTTCAGAAAAAGACCCTCTTTGCAATCACTCTTTGTTCAGAAACCTCATCTCATGGCCAGACTAGAGGACACCTCTTAATGAACTCAGATAGAATATGAAATTGTTTTTTTGTAAACTGGAGAACCCTTTAATACACCTTCTAATGAGCTTGCGAGTGGCTTGTTCTCCACGCTTGTTATGCTTAACACAAATGTCTTGTAACCTGCATCATCTGGGGGAAATTGGTCATCTGCACAAGGGGAGCACGGGGCTATGTCATTTATTGGGATAGAGAATTATACCGTTTCTAGATGACTTGATGTGGAAAATGGAACGTAAATGTGTTTGTATTGGGCAGATTTTCTACAAAACACAGATGTAGCCTTTAACACTAATTATAACCTAAAGTATTAAAAACATGGATCCAGACCAATCTCAAACATAAATGGCAGCAAAGTTGGATCCATCTAATGAACTGCATGTACACAAAGCCTCAGCAGGTAGGAAGGAGTCCGCTGCACCGGTCATGAACTCATATAATGAGTAAGATTTTAGTGGTCACTTCTATAATTTAAAGGGAAGTTATGCCATTGGCTGACAAGAGACCAAACTTACAATATAAATAATAAGTCATCTTCACAGAGGCCCCTAGTATCTCAGATAATTGATTAACCAAGAGGGAACTGTTAGCAGAAGTGTCGTTACTAAATTCTACATACACAGTTGACGGAGGTTGGCCAAATAAAAATTTTGGTGGAACTAGACAGCCATCTAATGTGCAGAAGGCGTTTTTGTCTCTCTTGAGACAAAGGTTGTTAAGCCATGAGAAAAATCCAGATTTTTGTACTTACTGTAAAATCCTTTTCTCATTGGGGAACACAGTTCTATGAGACTGACACTAGGAGGAAACCAAAAGTATTGGCTCTGCCTAAGTGGGCTATATTATTAATATGGACGCCGGGCTTCTCAGCTGGTACAAAAGCCATAGTAGGAAGGAAAAACCACAGTCCAATTCCAATAAGAGAAGGTGAAAAATAAGAACCAGAATAAAACAAGACAAAGAGAGGGAGGGTGAAATCTGTGTCCCCGAACAAATCAGATGAATTTTCCGTCAATATCATTGAGCGACGCAGCACCTTAGGATGTCCAAAAGCCATAGGAGTCGGTTAGCACACCACTGCCTGAAGTACCTTGCAGCCCAGGCTTGTGTCAGCCAAGGCCAAGGTATGGACTTGGTACAATTTAGACTTAAAATTATGAACGGAGGTCAGGTTGTAGCATTGCAGACCTATGAAGCCAAAGCGTGATGCTGCACTGCCAGGAGGCACCCTGACACTCGATGCATGTGATGGCCACAAGGAAGGCCACCTTCCTAGATAGCAAACAGAGGAGAAACCTGCATGGCCTTCAAAACAAGATTTAAGTTCCAAGGCTTAAAGGTGGGACAGAACGAGCAAGCGAGCATCTAATTGCAAAAAAAGTCAGGATGTGAATGCAGGGTTGGGGGAGAGCAGAGATCTGTCTTCTCAAGGAGGAAAGGCCACGGCCTTATTCCAGACCCGACTGCAGGAATGATAGTACTTGCGGGGTAGTACAACCCGAGCTCACATCGGACAAAGAAGGCCTTCCAGGTATGATAATAAATACAGGCAGACTACGATTTGCAGGCCTGTCTCATGGTCCGAATGACGGAATCTGAAAAACCCCAAGATTTTAGAACTGTGGCTTCAACAGCTATGCCCTCAAATTCAGCTGAGGTAAAGTTGGATGGAACAGCGGACTTTTGAAAGGAGATCTGCACACAAGAGGAGATACCACGGGACATCTGCCAACAGGGCGGGCGATGAGATCCGCATACTAAGCCCTGTGGGGACAATCTTAAGTGGTGAGTATGGATGGAACACTCTCTCCCAAGGCGTTTGAGCACTCGAGGGAGGAGGTGAAGATGGTGAAAAAGTAAACCAGCACAAAACCGACTCCATGGAAGGGTTTGGCCACTAATCCCTCCCCTGCCTTTGGAGATGCTGAACAGAGAGTGTAAGCGCAAGGGAGCGGCACGCCTGCAACAGTCAAGATGTGCAAACAACGCAGCAACAGCAGCAAAGTGTGCTGGAAACCCCCAAACTGACATCAAACGGGGGAAGATGGGGTACTTCTCTATCCAACGTCTTCAGGTGTACCGGAATCAAGCCCCTGTTAGCATGCACTGGAGTGTGGTTACCGGAATCCGAAAGAAAACCGTGGTAAGTGGGGACGGGTGACCGGCGCATAAGGAGAAAAGGCCAGCGGTTGTCTGGTTTTCCGACGCACTCAGAGGGGATTACTGTCAAAGTGGCGACCATGGTGGTGACAGGTGAGGAGAAACTCCATCACCTCCTGAAAGGGAAAATAAATAAAACTTTAAAAAAAATGTAGCAGACGTGCAGAGCAGCTTCTGCATCCTATGGACACTAGGCTAACATGGAGTAGCCTGGCATCAGTAGCAGGGATATGTGCAGCCTAGGCAGAGCCCACACTTTTGGTTTCTGCCTAGTGTCAGCCCTCAAGAGCAAGAGCCTATGCCAAAGGTTCTGTGTGGCCTCCCCCCCCCCCCCCGCAATGATAATGACAACAAAGTGTCCTCTCCCTATTAACAATGGTCCTTATGCATGAAACCTGTTGACCAGTTGGTCCGTCTTTGTTGCCCATAGCAATTAATCAGAGCTCAGCTTTTATTTTTCCAGAGCACTATATGAAATGAAAGCTAATTGGCTGCTATGGGCAACAAAGACAGTCTTACTGTTCAACAGGTTTCATGCATAAGGACCAAAATGTATGCGCCGATGATTTGGTGGTGCATGTATATAGCAGAGTAAGGAGGAAAAGCGGTTTGTCTGACAACTGTTGAAGGTTTATAACCACCTTGACAAAGTCACTTTCACTTAATTTTTTTATACAATCACCTTAGATACATTAAACTGTTTAGTATGAGAAGTAATGTGCCTTAATATTATACTCTAGAACACTGCAGGTACATAAGCTAGGTTGTGCACAAACATCTCGTGCACACCTCTATCTGACAGACCCATCGCCAATTAATCTTCCAACAAAAAGCCTAGCATTGATGTGTGCACTGACAGGTGCTTAGAGCATTCTGCAGTACAGCACATCAAAGAGAATAGAGAATATCGGATGCACACGGTATTCCAACTACTGTATAGCGCTGGTCAAAAGCTTAAACCAAGAGATCAATGGTGCACAAAGTACCTTTCCTGACTGAACGGTAATGGCTGATAGTCAGGTGAAGGTGTACTAATGTCTAGGACGTTCCATGAACAAGTGTCTGGCTGGCCTCTCGACGAGGGCAATATAATGGGAAGTGAAAATTGTGGGGAAAGCTTCAGATACAGGCCAGAAAAACAGCTACAGCCTGCTGTAATATTTGTGGTGCAACACTGGCTAGCATTAATCTTTTGTGTGTAACCTGGTGGGAGAATGGGACCATCCTAAAGGGGTGTTATTCCTCGCATCAATCAGAGGGCTAGAGAATTAGACATGGTCATTAATGAACTTGGTATGTGAGGTTTACATGGAAGCACATGACCAAAAATTCGGATTTTTGTACTTACCGTAAAATCCTTTTCTCATCAATATCATTGGGGACACAGCACCTTGGAATGTGCAGTCCCAGAGGGTGGGAGACAAAAATGTTAACAACTAAAAATTCATCAGCAGTGGCAGCTCATAGCACACTGCTGCCTGAAGTACCCCACAGCCAAGGCATGAGCCGAAGCATGGATTTGGTAAAACTTAGAAAAAGTATTAACGAAAGCCCAGGTGGCAGCTTTGCAAACCTGTAAAGCTGAAGCCTGATGCCGAGCCGCCCAGAGGCATCAGCCATTGGTGTGGAACGGGTGGTGTCTCAAAACGAAATGGGTTTCCCCCCTAGACCGATAGGCTTCCGAAATTGCAGACCGGATCCAGGCGTGGACAACGTCTAAGCAATGTAACGACTGTTCTTGAGGATGAGAGGGCGAGGGACAAAAAGAGGGCAGAATTATGTCCTCATTGAAATGAAACCCCCTTAGGGAGTAACGAAGGAACAGGACGTAGGACAACTGTGTCCTTATGGAGCACTAAGAAAGGGGATATACATGATAGAGCCGTCAGTTCAGACACTCGACACACTACCCATGAAAGTAAACGAAGGGAAACGTCCCATAATGCCTTAAAAGGTGAAGACTGCATGGCCTTCAAAACAAGATTTAAATCCCATGGATCAATAGGCCTACGAATCGGTGGGACGGAACGCGCGACCACCTGCAAAAAGGTTTTAACCTGCGAGTGGAAGGCCAACATGCACTGAAGCAGAACAGAAAGGGCAGAAATCTGACCTCTCAGGGAGGAAAGACTGAGCATGAGCTCCAGGCCTGACTGCAGAAAAGACAGCACCTTTGGAGTAGAGCATACCAAGAGGTGAAATCCCTGGAACTTCCAAGTACGGTAATAGATCCGAGCGAATTGAAGTTTGCATGCTCGAATCAAGGTCCGGATGACAGAGTCTGACAAGCCCTGAGATTTTAATATCGCGGTTTCAACAACCACACCATCAAACGCAGCCACGGTAAAGTGGGGTGGAGAAAGGAGGTCTGCCTGTAAAGGAAGTGGCCAAGGGGCATCTGCCAATAGGGTGACGAGATCCGCATACCAGGACCTACGGGGCCAATCTGGGGCGATGAGAATGGCTGGTACCCTCTCGAACTCAAGGTGCTTGAGCACTCGTGAAAGTAGGGGCCAGGGTGGAAAGAGGTAGATAAAGCATGTCTGCCGCGAGAGCCAGGAGATAACTGGCCCTGGATACATAACTCGGGAGTCGATGATTGAGGTGAGACGAAAATAGATTGACGTCTGGCGTGTCCCACTTCTGGCAAAGATGGTGAAAAACCTCTGGTAGAAGACCTCACTCCCCGAGATCGACCGTTACTCGACTGAGATCGGCCAACCAGTTTTCCAACCCTGGAATAAAAATTGCTTGACAAGGCCGCAGGGCTGTGGAGTCGGAGTCGTGGAGTCGTAGTCGAGTCGGTGGCTATTTTGCAGGAGTCGGAGTCGTCATAAAAGGAACCGACTCCGACTCCCAAAATATATAATAAGTTGGTCCAGTTAGTTCGATGCAAAGAGCAAGAGGAATTGGGTCCGGCCAGTGCGACTGCTCCCATATCTTCAGCCTCATCACATGAGGAGTGTAATTGATGACATGGAGCAGGCAAAGCGCTGCCCCAGGGGAAAAGATCCCGCTCCCAAGGTAAACAGATTTCAGCAAAATTTTTCACCTGCTTTCAAAGAAGTAGAAGAGTTTAACCATTCATCATACCTGACTGTGGCTGAGGTAATTCCTTTATACCCTGACATTGTTCGAGATGTTTTCCCCTGTGGTCCACCCCTTCGCCCAACCCAAGTTAGTGTAGAGGCCGTTCTCTAGCCTGGAAATAATTAGATCAGATGTGAGGTCATGTATGTAGGATCTGATGGAGGCGATACTATTTCTCAGAACAAATTCAGAGACTCCACAAATGTTCCTGTAGTGTTTTGCATATTTACAATTTGTTTGTGTGCTAAAGTCATGTCCAATAAATATATTTTACACTGACAAGCAAAATGGTAACAATAGTTTGAACTTGTGGCTTTCAGGCTCCATAGCTCACCCTCCACTACAGCTTTGTACATGAGGCTACTGTAATTTTATATACAGTCATCTTACTTATCTTATACATAAATTTAGCATCTGCTTAGTTACAGTTTTGCTCCTAAAAATCAAAGTGTTAATTTTTATTATTTTGTTAGTATTTGGGAAATCCACCTTTGGTTTTCAATGCTGCCTGAATCCTTCTGGGCTCTGGATCAGATTCAAGCACATCTTGACCAAAATCTGATCCCAGGTCTCTTCTACACATTCCCAATGTTGGTGCAGACTGGACTTGGATACAAATACAGCTTTTTCTTCAACTCTACAAACAAGAGTTCAAAAGATCAAAACATTGTTACCCTTTTGCTTGTCAGTTTCTGTTCTACCTAAATAGCTTGATTATTGTATCATAAGGTGATAAACAGCCTGATGGGACCATTTTACTACAGTAAAATTATCACTTAAACATGCGCCATGTATGAGGGAGTCAGGAGTCGGAGTCGGGAGTTGGAGGTTTGGGAAATTGAGGAGTCGGAGTCGGGACTTCAGCTTGCCGACTCCACAGCCCTGCAAGGCCGGTACTGACCGCTCCGCCCAGCGAAGGATCCTTAAAGCTTCCAGAAAAGCTGCCTGCCTCCCGGTGCGACCCTGATGATTTAGATAGGCCACTGCCGCGGCGTTGTCAGACTGAATCCGAATTGGGTGACCCCAAATGAGAGTGGACCAAAGCAAAAACGCAAGGAAAATAAACTCAGCAGGAGTGATATAGTCCATCTGGGCATCCACCTTTTGGTCCACCTATGCACCTCCTAGGGCAAGGGCCAAACCCCCCAAAGTGCTGTGTCCCCTAATGATATTGGTAATAAATGACAATTTTATCAGCAGCGGGAAACGAGACACCTTAAGAAAAAGTATTAATAAGTAGGAGTATGCCATTTCATAACAATATAGAAGTCAATTTTATACAAACAGTAACTGGTTCTCATTGAGGAGGACAGACCTCTTCTGGAAGATAAAAGCTGCATCAAAGGCATCTCAGCCACCTAATCAGTACCCTTAACCTTTACTGATGAGGGGTGAATATCCTGGAACAGCTGTCTATAGAAGGGTTCCTACCTTTATAAAAGGCAATAGCTACTCAATACAACAAAGTTTAATGTAACTTCATTATTGTCATAATTTCTATTTTTGGGCTGTTCCACAACTTTTGGGGACGGGAATCTGCCTAAAATCACGTCCAAAGCTTTGGGTAAAAGGTTTTTTACATTAAACCCATAAAAAATCGATTTTTCAAAACAATCCCAAAAGCAGGGGGGCAAAACCCCCTTCAACACCCTTTTGGGGTTTCCTCTTTTAAAATTCCGTTTTGCAACGCGGTTTTTTTAAAGGGAAAAAATTGTTTTTTCCCCTCACTCCCCAGCCCCAAAAAACCCACTGTGTGTTTTTACCAAATTTTTCCCAAATGTTTTTTTAAATTGCTTAAAAAGGATTTGGAAGCAAGGGGAAAGGGAGCCCTTTCTCCTTTTTTTCCCTCCTTTTTTTTAATCTTAAAGGGAACCCTGTCACATACATCCCCCCCCTTTGGAGGACCACAAAACTTTTTTGGAAACATGCCGTTTCCACTAACACCTGCTCATGAAAAGGGGGATTTCTCGGGCAACCGGGCTAAAAAACGGCAGGCCTTTTTTAAATCCCCCCAAAAAAACTCGTTTTTACAGAAAAAAGGGAGACACGCGGGAAACACCGTTAATATCAGGGGGGGTTTAAAGCCCTTATCCACAGCAAGAACAAGGGGGAAGAACTGATTCTGTGACAATAGTTTATATATCTGGTGATTAATTTTGATAAAAAAGCAATAATGCTTAAAAGCCCCCTAAAAAGAAAGTCCTTCTACTCCGCCCATATACAGTGATTAACAGTTTGCTCTATACACACAACAATACAGGAAAAGCGGTCAATGACTGTATGTGGGTGGGGTCAGCAGCACTTTCACTATTACTCTAAATGGACCATAGACAGATATAGGATATGCCAGAAAAAACCAACAGGGGTGGGTCTCAGATTGGGAGATCCCGGTTTTGTGCTTGTGCCAACTGCATTTGGGTACTCCAAGAACGAAGGGAGAGTCGTCAAAAAATGCCCTGCACTCCATTTTAAACAATTTTTTCAGGACCCTTTCCCAAAGACCATTTGGGGGGGCCATGGGGGGGACCGTATTGACTTTAGGGCTACCCAAATGATATTCCAAAAAAATTTTATGGCTAAAAACCCCCTTTAAGGGCCCTTTTCACGATTTACTTCGCTTTCTACTCAGAAATTCTGCCAAAACCCAATTACATATCACCCCCCAGTTCTCCCCTTCCAATATCCTCTCTCAAACAATTAGCAAACATTTGACAGATAGCTTTGAACTGAATGGGAAATCATCATGTTTCCCCTATAAAACACAGTATCCCTTGGTTGCGGAGACCAGGGGAAAATAATACTGCCTGCTTAAAACCCCCACATATTTTCCCATAAACCTGGAACAGTGTCAACAAAAAAAAAAAAATTAAAATATGAATTTAAAGACATAAAAGCAAAATAATTTAAATATTATGCTGGTTGAGCAGTAAAATGTAAATTAATAGTAAAAAATGCAGACTTTCTTGGGCCTTGTTCACACCAGCTTATTTTGGCACAGATTTAAACCGTATTGTTCGCCAAAATGCGCTGCAGTATGGCTGAAATCTTGCCCCGGCATTAGGGAATCCCTATTCTATAGAGAACTAAGGATTTGTCCCCTCCCCCCGCCGGGGAATACCCGCGGGGGAATAAGTGTTTTACATTTTCCCCCCGGGGTACGCGCTGTGGGTAATGCTGTCAAGGGGGGGGGGATTTTCCGCTCCCCGCCCCCGCTGCCGGAGTCGGGGTAAATTTCGGGCGAAATCCGCCCCCAATTAGTCACAATAAGCCCTGTGAACCGGGTTAAAACTGGTAGTACATATCAACATGCCCAAATTTTAGACTTTACCTCCATCCTGTTGGCATCAATGGAAAGTCATCGGAAAGGTGAACACTGTCCTTTCTATATGGACTGAATACAAATAAGTCTGGTGTTTTTTTATTCCCCGAGTAATGGGAAATTTGTGGGGGTAAATGGGAAAAACCGATACTAAAAAAAAGCTTCTCTGACATTCAAGCCTACATAGATGAATGACGTTTAGACACTGTATGCAAATGGGATTGGGACAAAAGGCTACAAAGCTTTGGTAAAGCAAAAAGAAACGGGTTGACATTAAAAGTATTTATGCCATTTCCCACTTATTAAAGGGGACTGCAAAAAATCCATGCCGTGCCGAAAACCCCGCCATTCACTTATGGAAAGGTTTTTCTCGTATAGAAAACGAAAACATATACTTGAAAGTCATTTTTCCGGGCCCTTAGAAAACTGAGTTTCCCTGATTAGGAGTGAACAGGGAGGGAAAAAGCACTAGGTGGCACCTTCAGTTTAAAAAACATTAATGGGGTTTTATTAATTTTGGACACAATCCAAGTGGGGGAAAGGAGCGGGGAACTGCTGGCGCTGAAAACTTATTGGGCAGGAACATTTCATTTGTGCTTTAATTTTTTAATGCCAGGAATCATCCCTCATGGCCAGAGAGGGTGGCAATTTACAAAAAAAACTTTACTTAAGGGATTTTACTCTCTGTGTTGTGAAGGTTTTATCAATATATGCCGGTTACTAATATTTAAAGGTACTTTTACTTTGTGTGTGGACCTCATCTTCCACGATTGGGGGCACATTTCTTCAGCCTGCATTACTATTTATGATCTAAACAATGTCAAGAAACTGCACAACCACATTTATTACATTTAAAAGTGAAAACTCTTTTTGTTTTAGTCAAAACGGTGTCAAATCCCAAATCTTTAAAAAAATGGATCTACTACACCAGGAATAAAATCAACTTAGAACAAGTAATCCATATGCTGGTTAGGAAGAACAAACTCCAATCACCTAAATAAGGTGACTTTAAAGGGGTTGTGCCACCATTGACATTCATTACCAACCCATAGGAGAGGTAATGACTGATTTGGGGATCCCCCCTCTTTGGTCCCCACGATCCTAAAAAGGGCCCTGGGCCCCTTGCCTCTCTGCTTCGCAAGGAAGGTAAATGACCGAACATGTGACTACCCCTTTTAAAATCTATGGGGTAAGAATAACCAAGTACTGTGCTTGACTATCTTCAATGCAGTGCACATGTTCGAATGCTGCTCTATTTAAAGCAAATGAGAAGAACCCCTTTAAGGAGTAGATAATATAACCAAGTAGGAATGGTTCCATAAAAGAACAACTACCATTTTCAACTTAACATTTTTTTTGCTGAAATCAAGAGGGGGGATATTGGTATTGGGGCCCCTTATCTATTCAAAGAACATGGGAGAAATGGGACCAAATTTTGGAGTCGTAAAGGGTAGGTTGGATCACTTTCCCATTTAAACAGATCATACCTGATTTTAATGGCGCTTTCTCATGGTTGATATATTTTTCTTCATTGGAATTGTTCCTTCAATTCTTATGATATATTCAATATTGTATTTTGAGATTATTATTATTATTATTATTATTTATTTTTTGAGCGCCCTTGGTTCCAGAGCGCTGTACATTCAGGTTTCATACATAACATAGGTCAAACAAGTACAAGGTGACAAGTTACTAACTAACAACTGGTACAGAAGGAGAGAGGTCCCTGCCCGTGAGGGCTTACACTCTAAAAGGAAGGTGGGAAGAGACAAGGTGAGGGGCAGACATGGTTGTGGATAGTGTAGTGACAGCAGGGTTATTGTTGGTTGTAGGCAATCTTGAAGAGATGGGTTTTTCAGGTTGCTTTTGAGGCTGGTGAGAGTGGGGGAGAGTCTGATGTGTTGGGCAGTGGAGTTCCAGAGTGTGGGTGAAGCACGGGAGGAAGTCTTGGAGAACGGTTGTGGAGGAGCTGATAAGGGAGAGCAGAGAAGAAGGTCTGTGAGGAGCGGAGGTTGCGTGACGGGAGATATCTAGAGATTAGAGCAGAGATGTATGGAGGGGAGAGGTCATGGAGAGCCTTGTAGGTCAAGGTTGATAACTTGAACTGGATTCGCTGGGCAATGGGAAGCCAGTGAAGGGATTGGCAGAGGGGAGTGGCAGAGGAGTATCGAGGAGAGAGGTGAATCAGACGGGCAGCAGAGTTAAGGATGGATTGGAGGGGAGCGAGGGTGCTAGCTTGTTGCAATAGTCTAGGCGTGAGATGACGAGGGCATGGACGCATTTTTTGTGCTTTCGAAGTTAAGGAATGAACGATACTTGAGATATTTTTCAGGTGGATGCTGCAGGTGGAGGTGAGGTTTTGGATGTGCGGTTTGAAGGAGAGATTGGAGTCAAGGGTTATCCCAAGGCAGCGGACTTGTAGAGCTGGTGAGAGAGTGTAGCCATTGACTGTGATAGAGAGATCAGGTGGAGGGATGGAGTGGGACGGTGGAAAGATGATTAATTCAGTTTTCTCCCACGTTTAAACTTCAGGAGACGTGAGGAAGAAGTAGGAGGATATGGACGAAAGACAGTCAGGGATCCGGGAGAGTAAAAGAGGTAATATCTGGGCCGGAGATGTAGAGTTGGGTTTTCGTCAGCATACAGGTGGTAATGAAAGCCATGCGATGCTATTAGTTGACCCAGCCCAATAGTGTAGATAGAAAAGAGTAGTGGGCCCAGGACAGACCCCTGGGTACACCAACAGAGAGCGGGCAAGAGGAGGAGGTGGTGCGTGAGTGAGAGACGCTGAATGTCCGATCAGTGAGGTAGGAGGATATCCAGGAAAGGGCCAAGTCCGTGATGCCGAGGGAGGAGAGGATTTGTATGAGGAGTGAGTGGTCGACAGTGTCAAAGGCGGAGGACAGGTCTAGGAGGAGAAGCACAGAGTAGTGGCGTGAGGCTTTGGCAGTTGCTAGGTCGTTGGTGACTTTGGTTAGGGCGGTTTCTGTAGAGTGGTGGGGTCGGAAGCCAGATTGCAGTGGGTCAAGGAAGAGAGTTGGTGGATAGATGAGAGGAAAGTTGAAGAGATCTACATTGTACCCCTAACTCCATTGAACAATAAATCCATTGTATTCTCTGCACACTTCTTTATTTACTGAGAGAATTCTAACCATGACTTGTACATCCCTGTATCATCTTTAGCAAATACTTTAATAAAACAGATATTAACACAAAAAGAAAAAAAATTCTGTGCGCCATAGTGACCAGCGTACAAATCCCAAATGCAATAAAAATCCAAAGAAGAAGCAGTGCCACTGTCATTCACATAATCCTTGAAGGTTACTCATTCATCTACACCTGCTACATTACAGATCCTCAGTGGAGCCATTTTAAGACCTGTAGGCTCCACTGAGGGGGTTAAAAAGTCAAAGGTAAAGTCATGGGTAGATAAATGTCACATATTATTTCAATGAACAAAGAGGTTTTTGCCTTTGGATTGATTTATCATCTTTAAAGAGATTATTACCCATCTCACTTTCAGGGCATATCCAGAGGATAGGCCATAAATGCCTGATAGGTGTGGGTCTTGATACAGGGGCCCAGCCATGTCAAGAAGAGGTTTGCTTGATAATTTATACTTGAATGGATACTTCACTTATTCACGGCTTGTATATGGCATCCATCGACTGCTTTACCAGGTGGAATGTGGGTCAATAAGTGTCAAAATAAAACCTACTGCGAGGTAAGACGTTCATCTATGTCAGGTAAAAGGGTTGTTGCCGTGCAGTCTTTCCAAGTGCGAAAAGAGGGGTCAACCAACACATCAAGCACCATGAGGTGGCATGTAGCTTGTTGAGGGGATAGGACACATGCATTCTTCTTTGAGGAAGACATATGTGCTACGAGGTGTTCAAGCTGGAACATTACTTTCTCTGCACTGGCAAGAACTAGGAAATGTGAAGCACTTACCTTTGGAAGCTGTAATCACCACAGGAAATTTTCAGACAACACCCCGCAGATAGCAAAGGGAAAAAATAATAAAATAAAATGTTAAAATTCATGAATGCTCCACATCATATTGCTATAATCATACTGAAACAATATTGTAATGCAGCAAGACAGAAACCATTCAGCCTACCACCTGGAGATGCAATGCATTGTTAAAGAAGAAGCTTTTATCCAAGGAAAACATTGCAAAAAAAACCTTACATTTTCCATGTAAAATGAGATCACTTAAAATAAATTGTCAGAATCTGCTGGCTACATCCTCTGTGGGCATATGTCCTTGACATGTTACTTTGGCCACAACCAATAACCATCAATCACAGGGTAGTGGATGGGTTCTTGGTATGTAGACAACATAGGAGGTATTTAGAGGACACTGGCTGGTGCTTGCTATAATTACAGAAGAGCTTTTTTTTTCTTTTTAGTTGCCTTGAAAACGCTTTTAACAATGTAGAGGGCAGAAAACATTAAATTATTAAAAAAAAATGTAGTGAAGTGAAATTAAAGATGAGAGACTCCATTAATCAGTGGCTTCGGGCAAGCAAAAGAGGATCTATGAGGTTTAAAACGGAAGAAAGCAGAAAATATGATTACATGCTAAATAGAGACATAACCTATCCTGTCCTTCAGGGCTGTCACCTGGGAAAACGAAGGCCAGATACATTTTCGATATATGTAAAGTGACAACTGTTTTTGTATTGATTATATGCATCAAGTTATCACTTTTAATATTCAGAAAGGCTTATCAATTCTTCTGGTTGCCCAAGGAAACAGACCGCTACATGTCGCCTCTGTAGTCAAACATTTGATCCAAGGCTCTAACATTCACCTTTATGGCATACAGCATCTTTCCAACAAAACAACGGACATCATGGCAGAACCTTACAGCCCCATTAGATGGTAATGGGGTCCATGTGGAGCCACAAGCGTATATCATGCGACAGACCCAGCACTGCATCGTTTCCATTTTTAAGGAAATGCATAATGCAGATGTTTATGGAGCCTAAGGGCCCGTTTACACGTCATAGGACAAATACCGGCCGGTTTGCTGGCCGGTATTTGTCCTGTTTAGTGCCGTCCCCACGGCCGTGGAGGGGGACGGCTTTTCTCCGCGATAAGCGGAGAAAAGCCCTCCCCCTTCACACTGAGATGCACATATTCCGTCCGAAAACCGGGCGGAAGAATGTGCATTCTCAATGTTTTTTTGGGCGGCAAAACCCGTGCAGTGGGGACTGCTGCACGGGTTTTCCATAGCGCACCGTTCTGCTCATTTTCGGCCGGTTTTTCAGGCGGTCTGCAAAACCGCAAACCGCCTGTAAAACCGACCAAAAACCCGTGCAGTGGGGACATGCCCTAACGGTTTAGCTCACTGTCAAGCTAACCTGACACAAGATAGCTGATATGAGAAGCAGCCAATTTCAGCCTTAATCTTGGCTATGAATTTATCATAATCTATTGTACGTGAGTCCAATAACCTTTTGATTTGCTGGTTGTGTGTTTTTTTCTTTTTTTTTTATCAGCTGGTCATAACCTGTTTTGTTAGATAACAGGCAGCCAATATTTGCTATGCAGAGACTTCTGAGCTGTTCTCTGTGGTAGACAGTGAAGGACC